>ML422315.1:0-63566 GCA_005239525.1 Nicotiana knightiana | reverse complement strand
GTAAGGCATGCTAGTGGGTCCTAGGCTACCCGGACATGGCATAATAGTAGCTACGCACGGACTCCCGTCACCTCGTGCGTACGTAGCCCCCGCAGATAGTAGCACATTTTTAATTAGTTCACCTAGGGGGACAATTCCCCCTCACAAAGTTAGAAAGGAAACTTACCTCGCTCCGAAATTCCATAACCGGCTTCCAAGCCCTTCCGACGACTCCAATGGACGCACAACGCCCCAAAACTATCCAAATAATGGAAAACTAATGAAAATATACTCTAATATTTGCAAAGATTCAAATTATATAATTTCCCAACTCCGCTCAGTGAATTGATCAAAATGCCCTCGGGTCCACGTGCCCGGAATTTGAAATTTCTCGAAGATATATTCTACCCAATAGCTTTACTAGTTCAAATATATAATTTACTCTAAATTCCATGCTCAAATTCGTGGTTAAAATCCAAATACAAATTTTCTAGGTTTTCTTCAAGATTTCCCAAATTCCTACAAATTCTCATGTATAATTCCATTTAATAACGTTGTATTTAACTTAGAAACCTGAAGGAATTACTTACCTAACATTGCATGAAGAAAATCCTCTTTGAAGCCCCTCAAAATCGCTCCACACCAAAAGAAAATGGGAGAAATGGCCAACAAATCTCGGTTTTAAAACATTCTTCCCAGGCCATTTCTCGCACCTGCGATCCAACTCTCGCACCTGCGATTCCGCAGGTGCGACCAAACCTCCACACCTACGACTTTCCTCAGCTCAAGCCAACTTCGCACCTGCGCTGATTGTGTACATCTACGGCTTCGCAGGTGCGGAAATATCATCGCACCTGCGCTCCCAGCCAGACCACCACTTCTTCGCACCTGCGGCGCCGTAGCCGCACCTGCGGCCCAAGCCTCGCAGGTGCGGTCACACCAGTTGACAGCAACCCAACCTTCTTCAAACTCTCAAACTTGATCCGTTAATCACCCGGAATCCACCCGAGGCCCTCGAGACCCCGTCCAATCACACGACTCAGTCCCATAACCTTACACAGACTTGCTTGAGGCCTCGAATCACATCAAACAACGCCGAAATCACGAATCACACTAAAATTCAACTGTATGAACTTTGAAATTTCAAACTTCCACATTCGATGCCGAAACCTATCAAATCACGTCCGAATGACCCCAAATTTTGCATACAAGTCATATTCGACATTGCGGACCTGTTCCAACTTCCGAAATTGCATTCCGACCTCGATATCAAAATTTCCACTTCCGGTCGGATTTCTCAAAAACCTTCAAATTTCTATCTTTAACCAAATGACTTCAAAATGACCTACAGACATCCAAATTCACTTCCGATCGCGCTCCCAATTCTAGAATCACCGTACGGAGCTATCCCCAGGCTCGGAATCCCAAACAGACATCAATATCACTGAAATGCGCTTCAAGCCAAACTTAGGAAATTTTTTTCAAAATGTTGACTTCCACAATATACGCCGAAACACTCTCGGGTTATCCAAAACTCGATCCGGACATACGCCTAAGTCTAAAATCATCATACGAACCTGCAGGAACCTTCAAATCCTGATTCTGAGGTCGTTTACTCAAAATTCTAATCTTGGTCAATTTCTCCAACTTAAGGCTTCTGAAATGAGGATTTTCTTTCCAATTTGACTCTAAACTTTCCGAAACTCGATTCCGACCACGCCTACAAGTCATTATGCCTGAAACAGGGCTGCTCATGACCTCAAACTTATGAATGACGTGCTCGAGCTCAAAATGACCGGTCGGATCGTTACAACATACAATTATACTTTCCATTTGCATACAACCTACTGTTGCACACAAGCAAAATTTTAATATAGGTTGTATATAACATACAATTTCGATTTTTCAGATTGTTTACAATGACATTCACCGAAGTGATGTAGAGCTTGCTGTTATTCAGATTCCTCTATGAGGCGTTGAGGTAGATAACAGTCCTACCAATACTCATTCAAACAAGCATGTAGATGATTCAAATGACTTTAGTCCTACACCACAGCTTAAGCCTGTGAACAAATATGATGCAAGTGTTGGAACTTTTTCATCTCCGCCCCACAAGAAGCGCAAAGAGAAGATTATAGATCCTCAAAGGCAGAGACTAATCCAAGACTCCTGATGCTGGTATATCTGAAGTCAATCAAACTGTGTTGCATGATAACTAGCCAGCATATTCTAAAACAGATGAAGTATATTATTTGAGGAATGATCTAAATTCATTCAAAGACTATGTGAGTTTTGTATGCAATTAGTAAACATTACAGTATGGAAATTAACATTCATATATTTTTCCAACACCTATCTAAACTTTTATGTTTTCATTAGGTTATGGGCGAGTTCACATCTTTAAGAACATTGATCAATGAAAACTTAAGAAGCTTTCTGACCAGATTAAAGAAAATTAACCCACGGAAAGGGTATATCAGAGAAAGAAAAGCACGGTGGGATGTGACGATGGTATTCAAATGTCTCCTGATGCCGACGTGCAAGATAATCCCAAAGGCCAGACAAAGAGTGATATAGCTGTCGGCGAGAATTTAGAGGTTAACATTTTTTAACCTCTGTTAGTTTATGTTTATATAAACATAATAAGACTATATGTTTCTTATGGATTCACATTAATCATCTATACCACACCATATACATTTTGAAATATAAGTATATATAAAATGAAACATGTATGTATTTGTATTTATGTTTATTTTTCTAGTTGTATTATGTTAATGTATACTGTATTTTCATTTTTCATACAACATACAGTTCCATACAGCTACATACAACATAATCTGTATGTAGTTGTATTCATGTTTAACATAATACATTATTCATTAACTTGAAATACATTAACTTGAAATGCAGGAGTGACACTCTTCTCCTTAGCTAATCAGTTTCTCCTTCCCCTTTTTGGTGAAATACCAAAAATGATGAGCACCTGTACAAGACAAGGTCCAAGTTGCATTAGTATACCAACATACATAGAATATCCTACACAAGCTCATTAGTTCTGGCCTAGCTAACAAACAATATTGGCACTACATTCTAGTGCAAAATGGCTTCTAATAATTTGAAGGTTGTACTACATACATGTTTTAAATAATTTGAAGGTGTCATCTGAGTGTTTAAACTTCTGATTATGCAGATATTACTTTGAGGATTCATTAGTTTAAGTTAAGATGCATATCAGAAAATCTGAAAGGCTGTACCTAAGCAAACTGCACAACTTCCTTGAAGGATTGCTGGCAATGTTGTGTGTTCTAGTTCAAATTCATAACTTAAAGTCTAGAAGATAAATCAAAACTGTATGTTATGATGATGGATATCGCGACTTCAATAATTGTTAAGGTTCACTTCTTGATTGAAGGTTGTTATAAATGCTTGTTGGTTATATACTTGCTTTTACATCAAGTGTTTCTCGGGTGCTAAAGACTTAAAGTAACAATTCTCCATTTTCTATAGTATACATTAACTTGAAAATACAGTATACATTAACAGAATACAGTAACTGGAACATGTATATAGTTGTATTTATGTTTATTTTCAACCTTATAAAACACTCATATACATCTGTATATATTAACAGAATACAACTGTTAATCCTATTTGTGATGAGGCAATAGTTGAGGGGAATAATACATCTGAGGTGCTGTGTAGCATACCACCTATATGTGTATCCAAAGAAGTACATGTATCATAATTTGAGTTGGCAGACAAGTTTCTTCCAAGTAAAATTCCAGAAGTTAGAATTTTGATACATCATACAACAAAAAATCCAGCAGATGCAACCCCATTACCCTCTCATAGGAATCGGCGTCCAAGTAGATGGTATTCTTCACCTTATGAGTCAAACTTCAACTCCGACTTCGACTCCGCAGGTTCATAAATTATTTAAAAAATAATGTATTATAAAGTTATGCTCTTCTCCCCCTTCTATCTATAATTAAATGGCTGTATTCATGACTTTACTGATTAATAGGTACCTCAGTTAAGTTGACTCCCATATTCGACAAGAAACACCCATTTGAAGATGATTTGATTTCGGGACCACATCCTACATTAGTCATTCAGGAGTATGAGAAATGGGTTCGTGATGGTCTTCTCGCTAAACATGATCAAAAGTAATTTTTTTACTCTGTATGTCTTATCAATATATTTATAATTTAAATAGTAGATATATTCTATTTTAAAATTAATTATAGAAGTGGTTTGGAAGACCATTACAAAAAGAACAAGTCAACACTGCATATACCTTTGGATTTTGGCGTTGATCAAGTCACTTCAAAAAATTGGTTTTACCTTCTCTCATTTGACGGCAAACTATGGAATGACAATGTGAGTTAAACTCTTTCCAGATTCAGTTTATTAAATGTATTCTGTATCAAATAAATACATGTATTCTGTATTATGTATGTAACATACAATTTTACAAATTCAACTTTGTAACATACAATATAAAATGCATTCAGTATTATGTATGTAACATACAATTTTAGAAGTTCAATTTTGTAACATATAGTTTAAAATGTACTCTGTATAAAATACATACATGTATTCAGAATTATGTATGTAATATACTGTAACGACCCGACCTGTCGTTTTGGGCTCTAGCGCGTTGTTCAGCGGTTTGAGGCCGTGAGCAGCTTCGTTTCGAGTGTTATGACCCATGGGCATGGTCGGAATTGAATTTCGGAAAGTTTAGAGTTGACTTGGAAAGAAAATTCTCATTTCAGAAGCCTTAAGTTGGAGAAATCAACTAAGATTGGAATTTTGAGTAAACGACCTCCGAATCAGGATTTGAAGGTTCCTGCAGGTTAATATAATGATTTCGAACTTGGGCGTATGTTTGGATCGGGTTTTGGATAACCCGTGAGCGTTTCAATGCATATTATGAAAGTTAGAATTTTAAAAGAATTACATAAATTTTGGCTTGAAGTGCATTTCATTGTTGTTGATGTCCGTTTGGGATTCCGAGTCTGGCAATAGCTTCGTATGGTGATTCTGGAGTTAAGAGCGTGATCGGAAGTGAATTTGGATGTCCGTAGGTCATTTTGAAGTTATTTGGCTAAAGATAGAAATTTGAAGGTTTTTGAGAAATTCGACCGGAAGTGGAAGTTTTGATATCGAGGTCGGAATGCGATTCCGGAAGTTGGAGCAGGTCCATAATGTCGAATATGTCTTGTGTGCAAAATTTGGGGTCAATCGTGCGTGAATTTATAGGTTTCGGCATCGGATGTAGAAGTTGGAAAGTCTAAGTTCATAAAGTTGGGATTTGAGTGTGATTCGTGGTTTCGATGTTGTTTGATGTGATTTGAGGCCTTGAGCAAGTCCGCATTATGTTTTGGAACAGGTTGGTATGACTGGACGGGGTCTCGGGGGCCTCAGGTGGATTCCGGGTGGTTAACGGATCAAGTTGAGAGTTTGAAGAAGGTTGGAATTGCTGTCATCTGGTGTAATCCGCACCTGTGAGGATTTGGCCGCAGGTGCGGCTTTGGCACCGCAAGTGCGAGAGTGGGCAGGCTTGGCTGGGATCGCAGGTGCGATGGAATTTCAGCACCTGCGAAGCCGCAGGTGCGGACAATGGGGCGCATGTGCGATTTTGGGCTAGAGTTGAGGAAGCCGCAGGTGCGGGAGATTGGGCGCACCTGCGGGAGCGCAGGTGCGGAGGTAGGACCGCAGGTGCGGAAATCGTCCTGGGCAGAATGTTTTATAACAAGGATTTTGGTTCATTTGTCTTCATATCTTCTTGGGCTTAGGCGATTTTGGGAGGCTTCAAAGAAAGGATTCCTTCATGCATTGTCAAGGTAAGTAAATTCCTCCCGTTTGTAAGATAAATGCAAGATTATATGCATGGATTAGGCATGGAAATTGGTAGGAATTTGGAAAATTATTGAAGAAACCTAGAAAATGGAAATTTGGATTTTAGCCACGAATTGAGCATGAATATTTGAGTTAGTAACGCTATGGGTAGAATATATCTTCGAGAAATTTTGGATTTTCGGGCACGTGGGCCCGAGGACATTTTGTTCATTTCACTAAGCGGGGTTGGGAAATTATATAATTTGGAATTGTTGCAAATATTAAAGTATATTTTCATTGGGTTGTCGTTGTTTGGATAGTTTTGGGGTGTTGTGTGTCCGTTTGGAGTCGTCGGAAGGGCTTGGAAGCCGGTATTGGAATTTCGGAGCGAGGTAAGTCTCCTTTCTAACTTTGTGAGGGGGAATTGTCCCCCTAGGTGAATTAATTAAGTATATGCTATTATCTTCGGGGGCTACGTACGCACGAGGTGATGGGAGTCCGTGCGTTGCTACTATTATGCCATGTCCGGGTAGTCTAGGACCCACTAGCATGCCTTATGTGTTGTACCTGTAATCCTGCCTTTAATATTTCAACTGCGAATATAATTGAAATCGTAATTGAATTCTAAAGAAGAATAGAGTTCTTTTCCTTAATCATCTAGAAAGAGAATTGATTCCTCTGTGGATAATTGTATACCTGGTAGGGTTGTATTATGGAATATCATTAAACTTAACAAATGGAGTTTCAAAACAAAGATTTAAGAACTATATTTCGTGTTCCTTTAAGAGGGATTTTTACCACGTTCATGAGAAAACTGCTTCTTGATAAAAATAAGGATTTATTATGTGGATATGTGTACATATGAGCACCTGAGCCGCAGGTATGATTCACGAGCAGACTAGCCTTATTATTTGTATGTATAACCGTGCCATATGATCGATGCGCGAGCGGGACAGATAGATGCATCTATGGTTCGAGCCGTTCGTCCCTTTTGTAGTGCACAATTTATTATTGTTGGTCCGCGCCGTTCGACCCTCGGCATTGCTTGCGCATGATATTTGCTGCGTAGTGGCTATGATTTTTCCTGATTACTGGACTGAAATATTAAGTTGTCAATTGAAATGACAGAGATTTAAAGTTATTAAAAAGATTTTGGAAGAAGTTGTTCCTTCCCGTCGATTAATTGTTATTTGATTAAATCACCCATGTTGATTAATTGTTATTAATATGACGAAGATATAAAGTGTTAAACGTGAATGGATTTGAAAATATTTATTCCTGATTTTAATAAATTGCCTATGATAATCATGCTTAGTGTCACTCTTAAATATTCTAAATTGACCTTTAGTAAGTGTATTTGACCTCTCGTCACTACCTCTCTGAGGTTAGGCGGGCGACTTACTGAGTACACGTTATTTTTGTACTCATGCTACATTTGCTGTGCATTTTATTGCATGGGTACTTTCATAGCAATGTGGAGGATTCAGAGACTTAGGCGAGCTGCATCATCCGGAGGCGATCCGCAGCTGACAGAGTCTCCCTCGTATTGTATTTATTTTCGTTTTAAATTTCTTTTTCCAATTGTATTCCGGACAGGCTTTGTAATGATTTCTATAAATTCTTAGAAATTGCTCATGTACTTGTGACACTGGGTTCTGGGATATGTTGGGATACATTTGCTAAAGTGTAGTATTCAAACCTTTGTTTAATTAACAGATTTTTATTTGGTTAATATGTAATAAAGTGAAAGGAAATGTTTTCATAAATGTTAAAACCGGAAAGTTATTTCAATTACTTAATGATTTGGCTTGCCTGACATTGATGTCCGGCGCCATCACGACCTTATGGATTTTGGGTCGTGACAACATGGTATCAGAGCACTAGGTTCCCGTAGGTCGCACGAGTCATGAGCAAGTCTATTAGAGTCTTGAGGATCGGTACAAAGACGTCTGTACTTATCTTCGGGAGGCTACATGGCTGTTATGAGTACTTCCCTTCTTGATTCCTCATCGTGCGATTCAGTTCCCTTAAGGATTATGCCTAAGTTTATTCTTACTTAATCTTACGCGTCGCGAAGTTCTTGCTATGAATCAGGAATTTGAGGAATTGAAATGGTGCTACGGATGTAATTCGGGATGTTTCCATGTGTAATTGGTTGGGGCTGTTGTTATGGCCCTACAAAAGAATAATATGTTATTTCAGCTCAGTAGCTGTGTTTCTGAGAGCATTAAGGCTATGCTCAGGTAGTGATGATGCTTGCGATTGGTTATCGTGTGATATCGATTTGATGATAAAATGCTTGCCCGTATGTTGAGGATGATGAATGGTTTGAAGGGAGGTCTTCTCAGAGTGTGATTTCGAGACGTCGGTATTTTAATTTTGGCAGAGGAAAGGCATTGGGTTAGTAATGGTCCGATTGGGGTTGATAAAGTAGTAAGACTGGGTGTCTTCAAGTGAGGTGGGATATGCACCTGTGACGTGAAGTCGTCGTCATTGATCGAATGGAATGTGTTAAGTTTGTCGGTGCTATGGTTTCTTCGGTTGCGTGGGGGCAGAGTATTGAGAAGGAGTATTGAAGAATGCGGGGGGCAGAGACCGCGAAGTGTGGTGATTCAGTACCGGATGAGTGTTGATAATGAAGGCAACTAGAGAAAGATGATTTTCGGAGAGTTTGAAGTCGTGGTGATCTGCTAGGTTAAGAGCTACAGAGAATGGTCCTGGAGTGAGTCTAGGCGGTAGTTCCATTTCTAGGAGGCCAGGTGTAAGAAACGGAAGTCAAGCAGTTGCAAAGTGGGGGAGCGGCAACATAGCTTGGAATTTGAAGATATTATCGTGCATTTAATGGATGTCCATGAGGAGCGGACGGACTAGTAAAGTTGGTAAATGAAGCAGGGCGTAGGATGGGGTATTGAAGTCGTAGGGAGCATGCATTTCAGCGTCGTTGGAAGGTGTCCGCGGGTGATTTCCACATGTGGGTTATCTTCTGTGAATAGGTTAGTAATGGCGGGGTTGGCAGGTCTCGGTGAGGGGTTCTAGTGGCTATTCGGTAGGAGGCGGATTGTGTGAATGATGCTAGAGAATTTGAGTATTTAGGGATTGATGGCAAGAGAATTTGGAAGAATTGGACGGATTGGTCGAGCAAGATCGTGTTATCAAAGGAGAAAGGATCTCGGCAGGGTCTAGAGTGGTGCAAGGAGTAGCTTCGGGCTAAGTGGGGGAGTCCCACCATCTGCAGTTGGGTTGTAGGGTTGTCTTCTCATAGGGTCGCGGATCGTCAGCGTGTTGGCAAGTTATTTCAGCTAAGGGAAAGGAGTAAAATGGTGATTGTGTGTGGGATTTGAGGAATGTGTGAAAGAGTCGGCCCTGTCGGATCAGGGCTAGGCTTTGGAAGATTCAGAATTTATGCTTAAGGCATGGGCGAGTTGTAAGGATAGTGACTCGATCGCGTGGTTCCTTGAAAGGGGTGTTCATGTGCTAAAAGAGCCTTGGAGTTGATTGCATTCGGGGCCAGTCAGAGTAGGTGACTCTCAATTGTGGTCCTATTGAGTTCAAAAGTCAAGAATGCGGCGTTTAAGGGTTTCAGGCAGCAGTATGATCGAGAATCAAGCTTTTGCAGAGTAATTTCTGAGAAAAAGAAGGATGGTTGGAATGTTCTATGATATGTTTTAGCATGCAGGATAGTATTGGAGGAGTGAGAGAAATAAACTCCGGATTGTAGAAAGATTATCAGAAGGGTATGAGACGGGTTGCGGGATTTAGGCAGCATAGTCTCGTGAATCAAGGTCACTTGGGAGGAGTGAGGGTTGAGTTTGCTATGAGTTGGAGGAAGTTGCTACTATTCCTGAGGCAATTGAAGATGATTAAAAGCAAATAGATTGATTAGCCATGGTTGAAATGGCATATTTACGGTAGTGATCAGTTCCTTTGATGTGGTTAAGTTATGCATGTGGTTTGTACCGGTGTGTACGGAGCTTGTCGGTCGTCGTGACAGATTTCATGTGGGAGAATTTGAGTGCTATGTCCTATCAGGTGTAGGCGGATCCCGGAAGGGGTTATGGTGGTATAGGCTGCTACTTAAGGATTTGCATGTTGGGTGATTGTGGGAATTCACTCGTGTGTTGAGATGGCACTCTTGAATGGAGTTAAGTAAAAGGTTTCTATATGATGCATTGTTCACCCTATTGGTGGTTCAGAATTTATGATGGAATTCTTGCGTTACCTCATATTGACATGGTAGGCGCGGTAAGCAGTATCTAACTGGGAGTAAGAATCGAGATTGCGGTTCGGTGTTAATAAGGATGTCATGAGCTCGAAAGAGCAAGAAAAAAAAAAGTGATTTGAAAGTTCAGAGTAAGCTGGTGTTATCTTCAGTGTCACCTGAGATTGATGTTCGGCGAAAGAGGCTTTGTACCCTAGTTATGGGTTCTTGATTTGTCTTACAGCGTAGTATGGCCAGTGATGGATGTGCAGACTTGCTACCTTGTGTGAAAGGTCTTGGAAGCGTGACCGCGAAAAAATTGTATAAAGTGTGACATGTAGTCACTTAATGGATTGAAGATTTGGACTGAGTATAAAAAAGTGCAATATTGTTTATTAGAGAATCTATGCCTGGAGGGCGTTCGGTTCAGTTGATTATGGATTTTGTTCCGGTGATGATGATTGTTCTCGTGTATTATGAGAGAAGGTGGGTTAATGTGGACCCAGGTAAAAGCTATCAACTTAGTTTGGTGCGAGCAAGGTGAATCGATGTTTGTAGATGGATTTAAATATGATTATGGGATCCGTATGAGCCAGGCATGTTCAATTCAGTAGAGCGTTTTTTCATGGAAAGGTATTAGAACAGCGGATGTTGTTCCGTCTTCGTCAAATTCAAGTGTTATTATGATTGTGCCGTGTGAGTTGTGAAACGGCTTGGTAATTTCCTATGTGTTGAGGTCCCGCGTAGTAGGGATGTTATGTGAGCAGGATAACTCTTGAGATATAGAGCGTATATGTATATATCGCACCTCAGTTGTGTTTGAGTTATGTAGCCTACAACTTTATCAGTCTCCCCAGGATGGTATTATGCACTTAGTGTGCTTATGATCGATATTCAGTAATTTGTAATAGTGAGCAAATCAGCTCCGTATATATATCTTCTTATGTAAATTTTATGTGTGGATCGGGTGGCAAGTTTCCACGGGTATGTTATTTGGATCGGGTTGCACGCCGCAACAGTGTGATGATGAGAAGGGTTAATATGTATTTATTTTCTTATATTTTATTTCCTATTTTCTGAGAAAAGTTCATATTAGTTGCGTGAGTTGAATAGTCCCTTCCTGAGTCATTTCTTATTATCATGTTCGAGTTATGGCCTATTGGCGCAATGTGGTATCATGTGAGGCTGTTGGTCATGTTTGGGGTGATTTGTTGTCTGGGCAGTTCATACTGGGTGAGACGAAATTTTCGGATCAGGGATTAGTGTGATAAGGTTATGTGAAGTGTATATTAAAGAACAAATACCATTATTCAGGTTCATAATGAGGTGATGAATCTAGTCAAGATGAGGCATTCAATGATTTGTTAACTCTGTAGTTGGGTATGAATTTCTGTACATCTTCTCCGTTGTGGTAGTATCGTCAGCTTTATAGCGNGCTATTTAGGTTCAGGGGATGTCGTTGTGGTCAGATGATGAGTTATGCGGTGAATGGTGCTGATTCAACAAAGGTATGCATTCATGTTCTGGTATGTTGTGTGGTAGTCGATACAGTGTTTATATGTTAGAAGTAGGCCTGACAGAGAATTTCAAGTGTTGGAACTAGGTTTTGAGCTTATTATATGCATAAAAGAAGAATCTTCAGATTTGATCAAGCTAATGTACTCAACTGGGTTGTGGTAGCACGGGAAGGTGCTCGAGGTGTTAAACAGTGATTTCAGGTAACTCCAGAGCAGTTCTTAGCACGTTCGAGGACAAACGTCGATTTAAGTGGGGTAGAATGAATGACCCGACCGGTCATTTTGGGCTCTAGCACGTCGCTCAGCGGTTTGAGGCCATGAGCATATTCGTTTCAGGTGTTATGACCCGTGGGCGTGGTCGGAATTGAATTTCGGAAAGTTTAGAGTTGATTTGGAAAGAACATTCTCATTTCAGAAGCCTTAAGTTGGAGAAATCAACTAAGATTGGAATTTTGAGTAAACGCCCGACGAATCAGGATTTGAAGGTTCCTGCAGGTTCGTATGATGATTTCGGACTTGGTCGTATGTCCGGATCAGGGTTTGGATAACCCGGGAGCATTTCAATGCATATTGTGGAAGTTAGCATTTTAGAAGAATTTCATAAATTTTGGCTTGAAGTGCATTTCAGTGTTGTTGATGTCCGTTTTGGATTCTGAGTCTGGGAATAGCTTTGTATGGTGATTCTGGAGTTGGGAGCGCGATCGGAAGTGAATTTGGATGTCCGTAGGTCATTTTGATGTTATTTGGCTAAAGGTAAAAATTTGAAGGTTTTTGAGAAATCCGACCGGAAGTGGAAGTTTTGATATCGAGGTCGGAACGCGATTCCGGAAGTTGGAGAAGGTCCGTAATGTTGAATATGCCTTGTGTGCAAATTTTGGGGTCAATCGGGCGTGAATTGATAGGTTTCGACATCGGATGTAGAAGTTGGAAATTCTAAGTTAATAAAGTTGGGATTTGAGTGCGATTCGTGGTTTCGATGTTGTTTGATGTGATTTGAGGCCTCGAGCAAGTCCGCATTATGTTTTCGAACAGGTTGGTATGATTGGACGGGGTCCCGGATGGATTCCGGGTGGTTAAAAGATCAAGTTGAGAGTTTGAAGAAGGTTGGAATTGCTGACATCTGGTGTGATCCGCACCTGCAAGGATTTTGCCGCAGGTGCGGAACCGCAGGTGCGAGAGTGGGCATGCTTGGCTGGGATCGCAGGTGCGATGGAATTTCCGCACCTGCGAAGCCGCAGATGCGGACAATGGGGCGCAGGTGCGATTTTGGGCTAGAGTTGAGGAAGCCGCAGGTGCGGGAGATTAATCGCACCTGCGGAAGCGCAAGTGCGGAGGTAGGACCGCAGGTGCGGAAATCGTCCTGGGCAGAATGTTTTAAAACAAGGATTTTGGTTCATTTGTCTTCATATCTTCTTGGGCTTAGGCGATTTTGGGAGGCTTCAAAGAAAGGATTCCTTCATGCATTGTCAAGGTAAGTAAATTCCTCCCGTTTGTAAGATAAATGCAAGATTATATGCATGGATTAGGCATGGAAATTGGTAGGAATTTGGGAAATTATTTAAGAAAACTAGAAAATGGAAATTTGGATTTTAGCCACGAATTGAGCATGAATATTTGAGTAAATTGTATATTTGAGTTAGTAAGGCTATGGGTAGAATATATCTTCGAGAAATTTCTGATTTCCGGGCACGTGGGCGCGAGGGAATTTTGGTCATTTCACTAAGCGGGGTTGGAAAATTATATAATTTTGAATTGTTGCAAATATTAGAGTATATTTTCATTGGGTTTTCGTTGTTTGGATAGTTTTGGGGCATTGTGCGTGCGTTTGGAGTCGTCGGAAGGGCCCGATATTGGAATTTCGGAGCGAGGCAAGTCTCCTTTCTAAGTTTGTGAGGGGGAATTGTCCCCCTAGGTGAATTAATTAAGTATATGCTATTATCTTTGGGGGCTACGTATGCACGAGGTGACGGGAGTCCGTGCGTAGCTACTATTATGTCATGTCCGGGTAGTCTAGGACCCACTAGCATGCCTTATGTGTTGTACCTGTAATCCTGCCTGTACTATTTAAACCGTGAATATAATTGAAATCGTAATTGAATGTCTAAAGAAGAATATAATTCTTTTCCTTAATCATCTAGAAAGAGAATTGATTCCTCTGTGGATAATTGTGTACCTGGTAGGGTTGTATTATGGAATATCATTAAATTTAACAAATGAGTTTCAAAACAAAGATTTAAAAACTATATTTCGTGTTCCTTTAAGAAGGATTTTTACCACGTTCCTGAGAAAACTGCTTCTTGATAAAAATAAGGATTTAGTATGTGGATATGTGTACATGTGAGCACCTGAGTCGCAGGTATGATTCGCGAGCAGGCTAGCCTTATTATTTAAATATAAGTTAAATTTCCTGTTTTAGCATTTTTGAAATCATTGTCTTTTAAGTTGTTACGCAATAACTAAAAAAAATTCGTTAAATAAATACAACCGCTTGATATTCCATTTTTTTTATATAAAATACATCCCATACACATCCCAGAACCCGGTGTCACAAGTGCATGAGCAATTTCTAAGAATTTTACAATTTCTACAAGCTTGTCCGAAATACAAGTGGACAAGGAATTTAAAATGAAAATAAATACAATATAAGGGAGACTCTGTCAGCTGCGGATCGCCTCCGGATGATGCGGCTCGCCTAAGTCTCCAAATCCGCCACATCGCTATGAAAATACCTGTGCAATAAAAATGCACAGCAAGTGTAGCATAAGTACCAAAATAACATGTACTCAGTAAGTCGCCCGCCTAACCTCAGAGAGGTAGTGACGAGAGGTCGANGAATTGTTGCAAATATTAGAGTATATTTTCATTGGGTTTTCGTTGTTTGGATAGTTTTGGGGCATTGTGCGTGCGTTTGGAGTCGTCGGAAGGGCCCGATATTGGAATTTCGGAGCGAGACAAGTCTCCTTTCTAAGTTTGTGAGGGGGAATTGTCCCCCTAGGTGAATTAATTAAGTATATGCTATTATCTTTGGGGGCTACGTACGCACGAGGTGACGGGAGTCCGTGCGTAGCTACTATTATGTCATGTCCGGGTAGTCTAGGACCCACTAGCATGCCTTATGTGTTGTACCTGTAATCCTGCCTGTACTATTTAAACCGTGAATATAATTGAAATCGTAATTGAATGTCTAAAGAAGAATATAATTCTTTTCCTTAATCATCTAGAAAGAGAATTGATTCCTCTGTGGATAATTGTGTACCTGGTAGGGTTGTATTATGGAATATCATTAAATTTAACAAATGAGTTTCAAAACAAAGATTTAAAAACTATATTTCGTGTTCCTTTAAGAAGGATTTTTACCACGTTCCTGAGAAAACTGCTTCTTGATAAAAATAAGGATTTAGTATGTGGATATGTGTACATGTGAGCACCTGAGTCGCAGGTATGATTCGCGAGCAGGCTAGCCTTATTATTTGTATGTATAACCGCGTTGCATGATCGATTTGCGAGCGGGGCAGATAGATGCATCTATGGTTCGAGCCGTTCGACCCTTTGACAATGCACATTTTATTATTGTTGGTCCGCGCTGTTCGACCCTCGGCATTGCTTGCGCATGATATTTGCTGCGTAGTTGCTATGATTTTTCCTGATTACTGGCCTAAAATATTAAGTTGTCAATTGAAATGACAGAGATTTAAAGTTAGTAAAAAGATTTTGGAAGAAGTTGTTCCTTCCCGTCGATTAATTGTTATTTGATTAATTCACCCATGTTGATTAATTGTAATTAATATGACGAAGATATAAAGTGTTAAACGTGAACGAATTTGAAAATATTTATTCCTGATATAATAAATTGCCTATGATAATCATGCTTAGTGTCACTCTTAAATATTCTAAATTGACCTTTAGTAAGTGTCTAATTTGACCTCTTGTTACTACCTCTCTGAGGTTAGGCGAGCGACTTACTGAGTACACGTTGTTTTTGTACTCATGCTACACTTGCTGTGCATTTTATTGCACAGGTACTTTCATAGCAATTTGGAGGATTCGGAGACTTAGGCGAGCTGCATCATCCGGAGGTGATCCGCAGCTGACCGATTCTCCCTCGTACTGTATTTATTTTCGTTTTAAATTTCATTGTCCAATTTGAATTCCGAACAGGCTTTGTAATGATTTGTATAAATTCTTAGAAATTGCTCATGTACTTGTGACACCGGGTTCTGGGATATGTTGGGATACATTTGCTAAAGTGTAGTATCCAAACCATTGTTTAATTAATAGATTTTTATTTGGTTAATATGTAATAAAGTGAAAGGAAATGTTTTCATAAATGTTAAAACTGGAAAGTTATTTCAATTAATTAATGATTTGGCTTGCCTGACATTGATGTCCGACGCCATCATGACCTTATGGATTTTGGGTCGTGACATATACAATTTTGGAAGTTCAATTCTGTTTTCAGCAGTTGAATTTTTCTGAATTTCATTCAATGCACTGACGCTATGTATTCAAATTTATATGTAGCATATTGATTTAATATTTTACTACTTGAGAAAGAAGGGCAAGTACAACCAAATACGCAACTTTAAGTATACAATTGTTGATTATATATTCAAGTCAAGAATAGCTGAAATATTCGACAGGTATGCTGATACTGATAGTAATGCAAATGTAGCCAAAGAAGAGGAAGTGGTATGTGAATACATAAGGGGCTAGAGATTGCTGGAAAATGTACTGTCACGACCCAAAATCCTAACTCAGGTCATGATGGTGCCCAACAGCAGGGTCGGGCAAGCCAACACTCAATTTACTAAAGGTTCTTTCTTATTTGATTAAGCATTTCAACATATACCAAGTTTTAAAGCTTAAAACATAAATTGAAAAGGATAATTAGCCGGTTTTAATAAAAAACGGTCATAAAGAGGTGTGAGCCAATATATATACAGACCCGAAATCTATAATAACTACCACGTGTGTGCCAGGAACTAATGTCACAAGTCTTACGGGCATACTAACAGAATATACAAAAGATATAATACACAGTCCCACTGTCTGAAAGAAATAGACGGGAAAATAAGCAAAAGAAACTCCATGGTGCTGCGGAGGATCGTCAGGAGAAGCAGCTCACCGTGAAGTCAGGTCCAACTATAATCAGAATCGAGCTCCGGTCTGGTAACCAGATGCACCAGCCTCAGAATCTAGACAATTAAGTACATAAGCATAGCATGAGTACATAAATAAATATGTACCCAGTGAGTATCCCGTCTAATCTCGAAGAAGTAGTGACGAGAGGTCGACTTGACACTCACTAAGGTCCAACAATATAATTTAACAGAATATGATGAAAATGGTAGGCATGTAAAGCAGCAAATATATAAGGCATTGAAATCCAAGTAAATACTGGAAGTAAATAAAAAATTACTACTTCATCTTCCCCTAAATATCTGTCAAATCAATATCCATGAATTCAGTAACAATTTATCATGTGCATACAGGATAGGGACAACTGGCCTGAGCCATAAAAATAATCATGTCTGTGCACTGCCGAGGGTCAAATGGCCCGAACCATAAGTGCATATTTGCCATAAAATAATCATATCTATGCACTGCCGAGGGTCGAACGGCCTGAACCATAAGTGCATCTTTCAATCTGCCGTGGCGTACGACCCGCTCCCATGAGAGTGGGGGAAATCACACTCCGCTCGCGGAATGTAAATTGCGAAGCGGTCACATGCACACATAATATTCTTTTAAAATTACTTTCCATAATCAACTCCTTCAAATTATCAAATTCCATAAATCTCAGGGAAACAATGCTACATATCACATGAATTCATAACATATAATTCATTACGAGGAAGAACACAAGGCATGATGTGGGCCTAACTACCCGGACATAATAATAATAGCCGCTACGTACATACTCTCGTCACTTTGTACGTACGTAGCTCCCACAGACATCACACATAGAATTTAAATCACCTATGGGGACAATTCCCTCTTACGAGGTTATAAAGGAGACTCATCTCGTGTCGAATCTACTTTCCGGACCAAGAACGCGCCGGAAACTCCAAACTCGTCTCCCAAGGACTCGAAACTAATCAAATGTTACGCAAATATATCAAATTATACTCAAAGCATGGAATTCTCCTACTTATTTTGTCAATTCATCATTCTTGAAGAAATTCCAAAATTCACCCCGGGCCCGCACGCTCAGATTCCGAAAATTCTCGAAGGAAACACTCACCCATAACCTAAGGATCGTTAATATATGATTTTTGTATGATTTCATAGCCAATTCACGGGTAATTCTCTAAATTCTCGAAAGCCCTAGGTTACTACCCAATTCCTTGATTTTCACTAACTAAGTAGTTAATTTAACTAGTAATTCATGTATTAAACTAATACTAGGGTAGAATTTACTTACCTTATCAGTAGCTAGGTGGATTGGCTCTTTCCCAAGATCTCTAGTTCGACAATGGTAGAAGAAAAATGGAGAAAATGAACATTTCCCGTGTTTTAAAAGAACACACTGCCTACAGTGGTTACGCACCTACGGTCTCGCACCTGCGGAAAATGGGACAAGGGCCTGGGCTCGCACCTGCGGGCAGGAGTCCGCACCTGCGGGAAAGGGCCCGCACCTGCGAGAACTAGGCAGCCCACCTGGGGGTCGCACCTGCGACGCTGGGACCGCAGGAGAGGTCCCGCACCTGTGACTGGGCAACCGCACCTGCAGTCATACCAGATCAGGTGCACCAACAACTGTTTCAGCTGGTTTTTGGCCTTGTTTGGTGCCCGAGAGGCACCCGGGCCCACCCGAGCCCCCGTCCAAATATACCAACAAGTCCCAAATCATAATACGGACTCGCTCGAGCCTTCAGAACACTCAAAACAACGCAAAAACTCCAAATCACACCTCAAAACCCCTAGAATCAAAACTTAAGAACTTCAAGTTCTTGAATTCGATATCAATGCGCCGAACCAACCTATACTACTCGGAATGACACCAAAATTTGCAGGCAAGTCAAAAATGGCATAATGAAACTATTTCCGGTCTAGGAATTCCATTCGGACCTTGATAACACAAAAACACATTCCAAACCACAATATGAACTTAAGAAAACTCTTATTTCGATATTGCGCGCTGAAATGCTCCCGGGTCATACAAAACCCATTCCGAACATACGCCCAAGTCCGAAATCATCATACGAAGCTACCAAAACCGTTGAAACTCGATTCCGAGGTCGTTTACTCAAAATGTTGACCGAAGTCAAACTTGGCCAAAAAGGCCAACCTTAAGGAACTAAGTGTTTTTTTTTACTACTCTACACACTTCCGAATCCCGGACCACCCGACCCCGCAAGTCATAAATCACAATAAGCTGCTATGGGAAGTTTCATTTAGGGGAACGGCGTCCGGTAACACAATACGACCGGTCAAGTCATTACATGTACCGTGGCATACTGTTGACAATGTCTTGATACCAGTCAACTTGAAGGACAAACTTCTTTGGATATTGACAGTTGTCTATTTCAAGGATAGATGTATCAAAGTGTATGACTCATATAGATCAGCATGGCATGATGCATATGTGGCTTCTGAGATCGATAAGCTATATAAGTCTGTACCTTTGTATCTATCGATCAGTGGTTTTTACAGAGATAAGCAAGGCATAGGCTGGTCTCATGACTCAGCATACAATGACAAGACACAAACTGATCCCTTTGATGTTGTTTTCATTTCAAATCCACCTCAACAAAAATACGGGAGCATGCATGTATTTAATCCTCTTCCTTGTAAAATTTTTCTAATAATACCAATTGTTTTAAACTATTTTAATGTATTTTTTTCAGGGATTGTGGGATGCATGTCGCGGCATACACAGAGTTTCTGAGCACCATTGGTTTGGTTCCTGNTCAACAAAAATACGGGAGCATGCATGTATTTAATCCTCTTCCTTGTAAAATTTTTCTAATAATATGTCCGCACCTGCGGGAAAGGGCCCGCACCTGCGAGAACTGGGCAGCCCACCTGGGGGTCGCACCTGTGAGGGTGGGACCGCAGGAGCGATCCCGCACCTATGACTGGGCAACCGCACCTGCGGTCACACCAGATCAGGTGCACCAACAACTGTTTCAGCTGGTTTTTGGCCTTGTTTGGTGCCCGAGAGGCACCCGGGCCCACCCAAGCCTCCCTCCAAATATACCAACAAGTCCCAAATCGTAATACGGACTCACTCGAGCTNAGCGAAGCACCTTCAAAGATTGTTAGGCAAATCACAGATTCTGATACGTCGGTTAAGATAATGTTAGAGTAGTCTTAGGTGAATGTAGTTTTCGATGGTTTTTTTTTGTGAATACTATATTTTTGGACAGTGTGTTCGTAAAGATGGTATTTAGTTTAGAATTTTTTTTATTCATTGTATCAACAATGTTTATATACGATCATTTCAAGTATCCAAATCGATGTATTAACTGTTTTTTGTACATCTGAATTCATCTATCCTTCAACATGTTGTTGTTGTATGTTTACAACAATTTGTATTGATATGTATTCAACATGTTGTATTCATTTGTATTCAACTTAATGTATTAGTCTATATTTAACAATTATATTCATCTGTACTTCAACAAGATATATTTGTCTACATTCATTAAATTGTATATATATGAATTCATCAGTTTATGTTCACATATTTTCATCAGGTGGATTTAGACCTTCATATTTATATAATATATTGTATTAATATTTATTCAGGTGTATTTTGAGTACATGTATTATGTATTCAACTGCTTTTATTCATCTGTACTCATCTGTATGTATATGTATTCAAGTGTATTTAGGAATTTGTACAATACATATTTAGACATGTATACGTGTATAACATGTTGTATTAATATGTATTCATGTGTATCTGAATACATGTATTTAATATTCATAAATCATATTCAATCTCTGATATACGATATGTATTAAAAAAAATCATCAGTTCTGTTGATTGAAGTATTACATCTTTTTACAATACAATCATATCCTATGTATATAACTAAGTGTAATCATATGTATTCAGGGATTGTATTGATCTATATTCAGATTTAATGAAGTAAAAAAATAGTCGTATTTTAATTACGTATTCAGATTTAATACACCAACTAAATATATCCAGAATAGATTCTAAATTTGTCACGACCCAAAATCCCTAAGGTCGTGATGGCGCCAGACATCACTGTCAGGCAATCCAAATTATTAATTAATTGAAATAAATTTCCGGTTTTAACATTTATGAAAAACATTTTCTTTCACTTTATTACACATTAACCAAATAAAAATCTGTTAAGAAAAAAAACAATGGTTTAAAGATTACACTTTAACAAATATACCCCAACACATATCCCAAAACCCAGTGTCACAAGTACATGAACAATTTCTATGAATTTATACAAATCATTACAAAGCCTGTTCGAAATACAACTGGACAAGGAAATTTAAAATGAAATAAATGTAGTACGAGGGAGACTCTGTCAGCTGCGGATCGCCTCCGGATGATGCAGCTCGCCTAAGTCTCCGAACCGTCCACATTTCCATGAAAGTACCCGTGCAATAAAATGCACAGCAAGTGTAGCATGAGTACAAAAACAACGTGTACTCAGTAAGTTGCCCGCCTAACCTCAGAGAGGTAGTGACGAGAGGTCAAGTTAGACACTTGCTAAAGGTCAATTTAGAATATTTAAGTATGACACTAAGCATAGGCAATTTATTAAAATCAAGAATAAGTATTTTCAACTCCGTTCACGTTTAACACTTTACATCTTCGTCATATTAATAACAATTAATCAATATGGGCGATTTAATCAAATAACAATAAATCGACGGGAAGTAACAACTTCTTCCAAAATCTTTTTAATAACTTTAAATCTCAGTAATGAGGCAAAATCATAGCAACTACGCAGTAAATATCATGCGCAAGCAATGCCGAGGGTCGAACGACACAAACCAACAATAATAAACTGTGCACTGCCGAAGGGTCGAACGACTCGAACCATAGATGCATCTATCTGCCCCGCTCACGAATCGATCATGCAACGCGGTTAAAAAATAATAAGGCTAGCCTGATCGCGAATCATACCTGCGACTCAGGTGCTCATATGAATACACACAAATACAAGGTCATCCTGCTCGCGAGTCATACATGCAACTCAGGTAACCGAAGTTACACATATCCACATAATAAATCCGTATTTTATCAAGGAAGCGGTTTTTCTCAGGAAATTGGTAGAAATCATTCTTAAAGGAACATGAAATATAGTTTTTAAATCTTTGTTTTGAAACTCATTTGTCAAGTCTAGTGATATTCCATAATACAACCCTACTAGGTACACAAATATCCACAGGGAATCGATTCTCTTTCTAGATGATTAACAAGATGAACTCTAGTCTTCTTTTAGATATTCAATTACGATTTCGATTATATTAGCAGTTTTAAAATTACAGGCAGGATCACAAGTACAACACACAAGGCAGGCTAGTGGGTCCTAGACTACCCGGACAAGGCATTACATAGCCCCCGAAGATAATATCATGTACTTAATAAATTCATCTAGGGGGACAATTCCCCATCATAAAGTTAGAAAGGAGACTTACCTCTCTCTGAGATTCCATAACCGGCCTCCAAGCCCTTCCGATGACTCCACAGACGCAGAACGCCCCAAAACTATCCAAACAACGACAACCCAATGAAAATATACTCTATATTTGCAACAATTCCAAATTATATAATTTCCCAACCCCGCTTAGTGAAATGACCAAATTGCCCTCGGGCCCACGTGCCCGGAATCCGAAATTCTCGAAGATATATTCTACCCATAGCCTTACTAACTCAAATATACACTTTACTCAAATATTCATGCTCAATTCGTGGCTAAGAATCCAATTTTCCATTTTCTAGGTTTCTTTAATAATTTTCCCAAATTCCTACCAATTTCCATGCCTAATCCATGCATATAATCTTGTATTTAACTTAGAAGCATGAAGGAGTTACTTACCTTGACATTGCATGAAGGAATCCTCTCTTTGAAGCCTCCCAAAATCGCCTAAGCCCATGAAGAAATGAGGACAAATGAACCCAAATCCTTGTTTTAAAACATTCTGCCCAGGACGATTTCCCCACCTGCGGTCCTACCTCCGCACCTGCGCTCCCGCAGGTGCGACCAATCTCCCGCATCTGCGGCTTCCTCAACTCCAGCCCAAAATTGCACCTGCGCCCCATTGTCCACACCTGCGGCTTCGCAGGTGCGGAAATTCCATTGCACCTGCGATCCCAGCCAAGCCTGCCCACTCTCGCATCTGCGGCACCAAAGCCGCCCCTGCGGCCAAATCCTCGCAGGTGCGGATCACACCAGATGACAACAACCTTCAGCTTTCTTCAACTCTCAACTTGATCCGTTAACCACCCGGAATTCACCCGAGGCCCCCGGGACCCTGTCCAATTATACCAACCTGTTTCAAAACATGATGCGGACTTTCTCGAGGCCTCAAATCACATCAAACAACATCGAAACCACGAATCGCACCCAAATCCCAACTTTATGAACTTAGGAATTTTCAACTTCTACATCCGATGCCGAAACCTATCAAATCACGTCCGATTGACCCCAACATTTGTGCACAAGTCATATTCGACATTACGGACGTGCTCCAACTTCCGGAATCGCTTTCCGACCTCGATATCAAAACTTTCACTTCCGGTCGAATATCTCAAAAAAACCTTCAAATTTCTATCTTTAGTCAAATGACTTCAAAATGACCTACAGACATCTAAATTCATTTTCGATCGCGCTCCCAACTCCAGAATCACCATACGAAGCTATTCCCAGACTCGGAATCCCAAACGGACATCATCAACACTGAAATGCACTTCAAGCCCAAATCTATGAAATTCTTCCAAAATTCTAACTTCCATAATATACGCCGAAACGCTCCCGGGTTATCCAAAACCCAATCCGGACATACACCCAAGGCCGTAATCATCATAAGAACCTATAGGAAACTTCAAGTCCTGATTCGGAGGTCGTTTACTCAAAATTTGAATCTTAGTCCATTTCTCCAACTTAAGGCTTCTGAAATGAGAATTTTCTTTCCAAATCAACTCTAAACTTCCCAAAATTCAATTCCGACCACACCTACAAGACATAACACCTGAAACAAAGCTGCTCACGGCCTCAAACCGCTGAACGACGCGCTAGAGCCCAAAACGACCGGTCGGGTCGTTACAAAATTTTACCGAAATATATGACAAATCGTTATAGCATTAATACAAGTCAGAATGTGAACTAATTTCTACGTGGAGTATTTCTACAAGTACGCTTATTATGTCCTTGCTGCCCACATATGTTACACGAATGTTGATTTTTCTTTTGCATTAATTCAATGAACGTCTTATCACGCTTCTTCTTTGGTCTTCCAGGAGGTCTTTTCCATTTGAGTGGTAATACAACTTCATCTGATATATGTGCTGGTATATAACATTCTTTTCGGTCCGAAAACGGATACATGGGCACCTCATATGTCATTACAATAGACTTTGGTTTAGTCAGAGCAATAATCTTCTCGCATTAGAAACTTTCTCTTCAGGACAGCCCAATCGTGTGGGCACGGTAATTCGCCGACTTGGAACCGCCCACAACTGCATTTTCTCTCTAAGAGGCACACAATGTAATGCCTTCATTCATCGTTCATCGTATGCAAATATTCAGTCGATGACACCACCTACATTTAAACATAGACCTATTAGTTTGAATTATTTAAAAAAACAATTCATATATATATATATATATATATATATATCAAAGAATAGACGTATTAATTACAATATATGTATAATTAAATATTATAGAGTATTAAACTTTTTTTTAGCTTTATGAATCACAATATATATTGTATTAAAATACAATTGTATTAAATACAAACACACTTATACATACAAAATTCAAAGACATACATGTATATACAGTTAAATACATTGAATACATTAGAATACATAATATATGAATGCTTGCAGAATATTAAAGAGGAGTATTGAATGAATATAGGATACAACGTCCATGGATACCTTTAATTATATAAAGTTAAATACCTTGTACCATGGCTAAATATAGGATACAGATACGTAAATAAAAGGCAACTTACAGTCATTCGTGTAGACATTGCCTCGTTCAAGGTAAGCATCTCTTGGTATTTTTTCCCAAGTGTTGTGTATGTCTGTGAAGCTTCTTTCCGATGGCTGCAATTCCAACATCCAAACATTTTCTTAACTTCTTCGAGGAAGTCGTATATTGGGAATTCCCTTGTTAACACAAGTGCGGCATTGATTGACTCAACAATATTTGACGTTATTGTCCATCCCCTTTTAACAGATGCATACAACCTAGCCCACTTTTCGTATCCAGCTAACTCCAAGTATTTCTTCACCCTAATATCTACCTTCTCCACCTTCTCCATTAGACTGTCAACTCAGCCTGTGTGTATGCTTTTTCCATCGAGAAGTATATGTCGCTCAACTTTGAATGACTCTTTTTGAATTTCTTATATACTGTCACGACCCAAAATCTATTAAGGTCGTGATGGCGCCGGAAACCATCGTCAGGCAAGCCAATCATTAATTAGTTGAAATAAATTCATGTTTTAACATTTTTGAAATCATTACCTTTAACTTATTATGTAATAACTAAACAAAAATCCGTTAAGCAAATACGATGGTTTATACATTCCATTTTAGCAAATATATCCCAAACATATCCCAGAACCCGGTGTCACAAGTGAATGAGTAATTTCTAAGAATTTATACAATCATTACAAAGCTTGTCCGAGATACAAATTGGACAATGAAATTTAAAACAAAATGAATACAATACGAGGGAGACTCTGTCAGCTGCGGATCGCCTCCAGATGATGCAGCTCGCCTAAGTCCCCAAACCAGTCACATAGCTGTGAAAGTACCTGTGCAATAAAAATGCACAACAAGTGTAGCATGAATACAAAAACAACGTGTACTCAGTAAGTCGCCCGCCTAACCTCAGAGAGGTAGTGAGGAGAGGTCGAATTAGACACTTGCTAGAGGTCAATTTAGTATATTCAAGTGAGACACTAAGCATGAATGTCATAGACAATTTATTAAAATCAGGAATAAATAATATCAACTCCTTCCACATTTAACACTTTAAATCTTCGTCTTTTCAGTTGACAATTTAAATCAAAATCAGGGATAAGAAATATCAGACTTATTTCACATTTTCCACATCAATTATCCTTCCTCACAACTGGCCATTAAAACTTCCTTAAGCTGATAAACATGTATAAATCACAGAAAATACACAGTAAATATCATGCGCAAGCAATGCCGAGATTCGACGGCCCGAACCAACATAAACATAAATTGTGCACTGCCGAGGGTCGAACGGCTCGAACCATAGATGCATCTATTTTCCCCGCTTGCGAATCAATCATGCGACGCGGTCAACATAATAATAATAAGGCTAACCTGCTCGCAAATCATACCTATGACTCAGGTGCTCATATGTACACGTATGCACATAATAAATCTGCATTTTTATCAAGAAAACAGCTTCTCAGGAAATGACAAAATCCTCTTAAACGAAGACGAAAAATAGCATTTAAATCTTTGTTTTGAAACTAATTTTCCAAGTTTAATAATATTCAATAATATAACCTTATCAGGTATACAATTATCCACGGAGGAAATCAATTCTCTTCTAGATGATTAAGAAAATGAACTCTAGTCTTCTTAGATAATCAATTACTATTTTGATTATATTAACGGTCTAATATTACTTGGCAAGATCATAGGTACAACAAGTAAGGCATGCAAGTGGGTCCTAGACTACCCGGACATGGCATAATAGTAGCTACGCATGGACTCCCGTCACCTCATGCATACGTAGCCCCCGCAGATAGTAGCACATACTTAATTAGTTCACCTAGGGGGACAATTCCCTCTCACACAGTTAGAAAGGAGACTTACCTCGCTCCGAAGATTCATAACTGTCCTCCAAGCCCCTCCGACGACTCAAATTGATGCACAACGCCCCAAAACTATCCAAATAACGGGCACACCAATGAAAATATACTCTAATAACTATAACAATTTAATTTATATAAATTCCCAACTCCGCTTGAAAAGTTGAAAAAATTATCCTCGGACCCACGTGCCCGGATTCTGAACGAAGATAATGATTACCCATAGTCTTGCTAACTCAAATATACAATTCACTCTAATTCCATGCTCAAATTCGTGGTAATAATTACAAGAATGCAAATTTTAGGTTTTTCTTCAAAATTTTCAGCTTTTCCACAAATTTTCATGATTTTCCATGTTAAAATCTAGATATAATCCAAGTAATAACTTGCAATAGGTGGGATTGACTTACCTCCAAGTTGCTAGGTGAATATCCCTCTCAAGAAGCTCCAAAAATCGCCCAAGAATGAAGAAATGAGCAAAAATGCTCAAACCCCCGCTTTAAACACTCACTGCCCAGCGATCTTCGCGCCCGCGGAAAAACTTCACGCCTATGGTGTCCGCGCCTACGACAAAACATTCACGCCCTTGAAAAATCCTTCGCGCCTGCGGTCTTCACACCCGCGGCCAATTCTTCGCGCCCGCGGTGCCTGGCCAGCCCATGCCTTTTCGCTTTTGCGACTCGTGCCCTTTGTCATGACCCAAATCCCAACACAGGTCGTGATGGCGCCCGACACCGGAGTCAGGCAAGCCAACATTTGTTTACTAGTGAGATTACCCTTATTTGATATATCAACCCCACACTTACCAAGTTTTAAGTTTAGATTATTTAAATAAAAGCGGATAAATTAACCAACTTAAATAAATACAGCCACAAGGATCATGAACCAATATATACAGTCCCAAATCATAGAGTCTACTATGTGTGTGCCAGAAACTAGTGTCGCAAGTCAACAGGCGAGCTAGTAGAATATACAAAAGATGATACAAACTGTACTGCTGTCTCAAAGAAGTAGACAAAAATAAACAAAATATAACTCCATAGTACTGCTGAGAATTGCCAGGGGAGGCAGCTCACCGTGGAGTCAGGTCCAGAATATACGTCAAGCTCCGGTCGGATAACCAGATGCACCAGCCTCAAAACCTGTACAATTAAGTACAGAAGCGTAGTATGAGTACATAAACAGATATGTACCCAGTGAGTATCCCGCCTAACCTCGAATAAGTAGTGACAAGAGGTTGACGTGATACTTACTATGGTCGGAATATGTGGAATAAGTACAGGCTAACCAATAGTAGCAGTAATGAATAGTAATAAGGAAATGAACATCAAATAACAATCACTAGTACCCTCGCGCCATCCTTTTTCCATGGCATACAAGTTATTTAACCTTCTTTCTTTTGATGAAATCAATAGTTACAATTACAGGGCTTCTCACAAATTACCAAAGCATATAATAGGCTATGAGCGTACGGTCATTACGACGTGAAAAGTAAATGTGCAGTGCCGAGGGTCGAACAACCCGAGCCATAGATGCATCTATCTTCCGCGCTCGCAAATCGAACATGCGATACGGTTAATATAATACCAAGACCACCCCCTCTCGCGAATCATACCTGCGACTCGGGTTAATATAATATTAGGGCTACCCCGCTCGCGAATCATCCATACGACTCGGGTTCCCATAACTTCATGATTAGCAGGAGATTTCCAGATAATTTTGCAGGGAACATACTAACAGTGTGAGAATTTTAGAAATATCAACTTCAAGCATAACCCATTAGCCCTTCACATGTGAGATTCGAGGATATTAGACTACTTAATCCATATACAAGATCATAGATACAACACATAGAGCATGCTTGTGAGTCCTAAACTACAAGACAAGGCATAATAGTAGCTGCGCACGGACTCTCGTTACTTCGTGCGTACGCATTCCCCGCAAATAAGGACAAAACCACAATTTATAATCACCTATGGGGACAATTCCCTCTTACAAGGTTAGAAAGGAGACTCACCTCGTGTTGAATTCACTCCCCGGACCAAGCACGCGCCCGAAACTCCGAAATCTACACCCGAGGACTCAAAACTAGCCAAAAAGTATACAAATTGATTAATTTATGCTCAAAGTATGGAAATTCTCCTACTCATTTGGTAAATTCACCATTCTTGAAGAAATTCTAAAATCCGACCCCGGGTCCTCATGCTCGGATTCCAATAATTCTCGAAGGAAACACTCACCCATAGCCTAAGGGTCATTAATATACGATTTTCACTCGATTTCATAACTAATTGACGGGTAATTTTCTACATTTTCAAAAACCCTAGGTTACTACCCCAAATCCTTAGTTTGCACTAATTTAGGTAGTTAATTTAGCTTATAATCCATGCATGAAGCTAATATTAGAGTAGAATGCACTTACCTTCAATAACGAGGTCGTTTGCCCCTTTAAAATGGTGGAAATCTCCCCAAGGAAGAAGAAGAAGATAAGGAAAATGAATTAAATCCCGTGTATAAAAACACACTGTCTGAACAGTGTTTCCGCACCTGTGGCTCGAGGACCGCACTTGCAAGCAAAGGCTCGCACCTGCGGAAATGGACGAGGAAGCCTGGGCCCGCGCCTGTGGAGTAGAGACCGCACCTGCAGATCCGCTCCTGCGAAACTTTGTCCGCACCTGCGAGAAATGGCCTGCCCATTGGGGGTCGCACCTGCGAGGCTGGGACCAAAGGAGCGGTCCCGCACCTGCGACTGGGAACCCGCACCTGCGGTCACACCAGAACAGGTGCATCAACAGCTATTTCAGCTAGTTTTTGGCCTTGTGTTGTGTCCGGGAGGCACCTGGGCGCACCCGAGCCCCCGTCCAAATATACCAACAAGCCGCAAATCGTAATACGGACTCTCTCGAGCCTCCGGAATACCCAAAACAATGCTAAAACTCAAAATCACACCTCAAAACCCCTAGAACCAAACTTAGGAACTTTAAGTTTTCTTGACTTCGCTAACAACGCGCCGAACCGACCTATTCTACTCGGAATGACCCCAAATTTTGCAGGCAAGTCATAAATGACATAACGGAACTATTCCCACTCTCAAAATTCCGCTCGGACCTCGATAACGCAAAAACACATCCCAAATCACAATAGGAACTTAAGGAACTTCTTATTTCAATATTGGGCGCCGAAACGCTCCCGGGTCATCAGAAAGCCATTCTGAACACACGCCCAGGTCCGAAATAATCATACAAAGCTACCGGAACTGACGAAACTCGATTCCGAGGTCGTTTACTAAAAATATTGACCGAAGTCAAACTTGGCCTTAAAGGCCAACCTTAAGGACCCAAATGTTCCTATAGCACTCTAAACACCTCCGAATCCCGGACCACCAGTCCCCGCAAGTCATAAATTATAATAAGCCGCTATGGGAAGTTTCATTTAGGGGAACGGGGCCCGATAACGCAAAACTACCGGTCGGGTCGTTACATTCTCCACCTCTTAAACAAACGTTCGTCCTCGAACGGGTCTAGAATCATACCTGAAGTACTGAATAAGTATGGATATCTGTTTCGCATGTCCTCCTTGGACTCCCAGGTCGCCTCCTCAACTGGTTGGACCTTCCACTGGACCTTCACGACAGAAACTCTCTTGGACCTTAATTGGAGGTCCTGTCTATCAATAATAGCAACTGGCTCCTCCTCGTAGCCCAACTTCTCATCCAACTGAATAGTGCTGAAATCAACCACGTGAGAGCATTCGGAGTGGTACCTCCGGAGCATGGATACATGAAAAACTGGATGAACTCCTGATAAACTGGGAGGTAAGGCCAGCTCATAAGCAACCTCCCCAACTCGCCTCAACAACTCGAAGGGACCTATAAACCTCGGGCTTAGCTTGCCCTTCTTCCCAAACCTCATTATACCTTTCATAGGTGAGATTTTCAACAGGACCCTTTATCCCTCCATAAATGATACATCACGCGCCCTCTGATCCGCGTAACTCCTCTATCTAGACTGTGCTGTGCGGAGCCTCTCCTGAATCAACTTCACTTTCTCCAAAGCATCTCTCACTATGTCGGTACCATATAACCTAGCCTCACCAGGCTCAAACCACCCGATAGGGGAATGACATCGCCGATCATACAAGCCTCAAATGGTGCCATTTCAATGCTGGACTGATAACTATTATTGTAAGGAAACTCGGCCAAAGGAAAGAACTGGTCCCACTGACCTCCAAAGTAAATCACACATGCCCTGAGCATGTCCTCCAATATCTGAACTGTACGCTTCGACTGACCATCAATCTGAGGGTGAAATGCTGTGCTGAGGTCTATCTGGGTACCCATCTCACTATGCAATGCTCTCCAGAAGTGCGAGGTGAACTGAGGACCTCGATCTAATATAATGGACACCAGCACACCATGTAACCAAACTATCTCTCGAATGTAGATCTGGGCTAACCTCTCAGAAGTATAAGTAGTAGCCAATGGAATGAAATGAGCCGATTTGGTCAATCTATCCACAATGACCCAAACAACGTCAACCTTCTGCAAAATCCGAGGCAACCCAGCCACGAAGACCATAGTGATGCGCTCCCATTTCCACTTAGGAATGGGCATCCGCTGAAGTAGGCCTCCTGGCCTCTAGTGCTCGCATCTGCTGAAGTAGGCCTCCTGGCCTCTGGTGCTCATACTTAACCTGCTGGAAATTAAGACACCTAGTCATATACTCCACAATGTCCTTCTTCATTCGCCTCCACCAGTAATGCTGCTTCAAATCACAATACATCTTCGTAGCACCAGGGTGAACAGAATATCGAGAACTATGTGCCTCCTCTAGAATCCTCTCCCTCAGGCCATCAACATTAGGAAAACATAAGCGGCCCTGAAGTCTCAGAACATCATCCTCGCCAATAGTAAACTCCTTGGCCATACCCTGAACCACTGTCTCCCGAAGCTCTGCTAAGCACAGATCATAGAACTGCCGGGCCTTAATCTCCCCCAATAACGAAGACTGAGCAACCACATATGCTAAAACTCGACGAGGCTCTGAAAGGTCTAATCTCACCAGACGATTGGCCAAGGACTGAATGTCCAAGGCTAGAGGTCTCTCTTCTACTGCAATATAAGCCAAGCTACCCATACTCTCCGCCTTCCTGCTCAAAGCATCTGCTACCACATTTGCCTTGCCCGGGTGATAAAGAATGGTGATATCATAATCCTTCAACAACTCAAGCCATCTGAACTGCCTCAAATGAAGATCCTTCTGCTTGAACAAGTACTGCAAGCTATGGTGGTCTGTATAAACCTCACAGGACACTCCATACAAGTAGTGCCTCCAAATCTTAAGAGCATGAAAAATCGCCGTCAACTCCAAATCGTGCACAGTATAATTCTTCTCATGAACCTTCAGCTGGCGTGAAGCATAAGAAATAAATCTCCCCTCCTGCATCAATACACACCCCAAGCCAACGCGCGAAACGTCGCAATATACTGTATACATCCCAGAACCGGAAGGCAATACTAGAACNACGAAGATACACTCGGTCTGATGAACCCCTTAGCTAACAACTCCTCAAGCTGCTCCTTCAAATCCTTCAACTCTTTCGGAGCCATACGGTATGGAGGAATGGATATAGGCTGGGTTCTGGAGCTAAATCAATGCAGAAATCAATATCACGATCCGGAGGCATGCCCAGAAGATCCGAAGGAAATACATCAGCAAACTCTCGAACAACTGGCACTGAATCAATCGTCGGAGACTCGGCGGTGGTGTCTCGCACATAAGAAAAATAGGCCAGACAACCCTTCTCGACCATATGTCGAGCCTTCAAGAATGAAATAACCCGGCTGGCTACACTAACTGAGGAACCTCTCCACTCTAGCCTAGGCGACTCTGGCATGGCTAAAGTAACTGTATTGGCATGGCAATCTAGCACGACATGATAAGGAGATAGCCAATCCATGCATTAAATAATCTCGAAATCAACCATATCGAGCAATAAGAGATCCGCTCGAGTCTCGAACCCGCAGAATGTGACCATACAGGACCGGTAAACCCGGTCTACTACCACAGAATCGCCCACATGAGGGACACACATATAGGGGAACCAAGGACTCACGAGGGACATCCAGGAAATGAAAAAATAAGACCAAAACATAGGAATAAGTGGACCCTAGATCAAATAACACCGATGCCTCTCTACCACATACTGTAATAATACCTGTGATCACGGCGTCTGAGGCCACTGCATCTGATCTGGCCGGAAAAACATAGAATCTAGCTGGAGCATCGGAAGACCGAGTCCCGCCAGAATGAACAGGAGCTGGCTGACCTCCCCCTAACTGGCCTCCACCTCTAGGACGACCCCTGCCGACCTGTCCCCTACCTCTAGGTGGCCGGACTGCTGGTGCTGGACTCATAGGCTGGTAACCCTATTGCACAGCCTTTCCCCAAAACCTGGGACAAGTCCTCCTGGTATGGCCGAGATCCCCGCACTAGTAATATCTCACTAGAGGCACGACCTGCTGCCCTGAAGTAGAACCCTGGATAACTAGGGGACGGTGAGAACCCTCTGGCATAACACTGAAGTAAGGCCTCACTAGAGCACCACGAGTAGGTGGTGGTGGTGGTGCTGAATATGGGAGCCGCTGGGCTGACCCATACCAAACTGACCTCTGCCCCTAGCTGGGGCACCTCTGAAATCCCCAGAATATCTGGCTCTCTTATCCGGCTGTACCTGCTCCTTTACCCTCGACCAATAACCCTTGATCCTGTGAGCAATCTCCACTACTAGATGATAAAGAGTCCCCATCTCCACCTCCCGGGCCATGCAGGTCCTAATGCCTGGATGCAACCCGGCTACAAATATCCACACTCTCTCAGCATCGGTAGGTAGTATCATGAGTGCATGGCGAGACACTCTGAAAATATGGCCTCATAGTCTGTCACTAACAGCTGCCCCTGCTCCAGCTGCTCAAACTGATACCCCTACTCTTCCCTCTCAGAGGGTGGAATATATCTGTCTAGAAACATCCGAGTGAACTGCTCCCAAGTGATAGGAGGAGAACCTGCTTGCCTGCTGAGAATATAGGACTGCCACCATCTACGAGCTCTGCCCTCAAACTGGAAAGTAGCGAAGTCCACTCCATGGGACTCTAGTATCCTCATGTTGTGCAGTCGGTCCCTGCACCTGTCAATGAAATCCTGGGCATCCTCGCCTCGCTCACCCCGAAGACCGGAGGATGCAATCGATTCCATCTGTCCAATAACTTCTACGGATCGCCGTCCGCAGCTGGTCTGGGCTCAGGTGCTGCTGCTACAGACTGAACCCCACCCACGGGCAATGTACCTAGGGTATGATGAAGTGCGGCTGTCTGGCCAGCAACCTGGGCAGTAGGGGTCTGGGCTCCCCCTCCTACCTGAGATGTGGCAGGATCCGCTGGTAATAAACCAGCCTGGGACATAGTATCCATAAATCTCAACATACGGCCCATGACCTCCTGGAAGCCTGGTGCCGTCATGAAGTCCACTGGTGGTGCAACTGGAATAGCTCTGGGACGCCCCCGTCCCCTATCTCGGGCCGGTGCCCTCCCCGGCCTCTGCCATATGTACACGTCCTCACCATTTATGAGAGAATAGAAGAATGAGATTTAGTATACCATCAACTACACGATAGATCATGAATAAAGAGAGGTTTCCTAACACCCTATAGCCTCCCGAAGATAAATACAGACGTCTGCGTATCGATCCGCGAGACTCTATTAGGTTTGCCCGTGACTTATAAGACCTATGTGAACCTAGTTCTCTAATACCATGTTGTCACGACCCAAATCCCAACACAGGTCGTGATGGCGCCCGACATCAGAGTCAGGCAAGCCAACAGTTGTTTACTAGTGAGATTACCCTTTTAAATAATATATCAACCCCACACTTACCAAGTTTTAAGTTTAGATCATTTAAATAAAAGCGGATAAATTAACCAACTTAAATAAATATAGCCACAAGGATCATGAACCAATATATACAACCCCAAATCATAGAGTCTACTATGTGTGTGCCAGGAACTAGTGTTACAAGTCAACAGGCGAACTAGTAGAATATACAAAAGATGATACAAACTGTACTGCTTTCTGAAAGAAGTAGACAGAAATAAACAAAACATAACTCCATAGTACTTCTGAGAATCTCCAGGGGAGGCAGCTCACCGTGGAGTCAGGTCCAGAATATACGTCAAGCTCCGGTCGGATAACCAGATGCACCAGCCTCAAAACCTGTACAATTAAGTACAGAAGCGTAGTATGAGTACATAAACAGATATGTACCCAGTGAGTATCCCGCCTAACCTCGAAGAAGTAGTGACAAGAGGTTGACGTGATACTTACTATGGTCAGAATATGTGGAATAAGTACAGGCTAACCAGTGGTAGCAGTAATGAATAGTAATAAGGAAATGAACATCAAATAACAATCACTAGTACCCTCGCGCCATCCTTTTTCCATGGCATACAAGCTATTTAACCTTCTTTCTTTTCATGAAATCAACAGTTACAATTACATGGCTTCTCACAAATTACCAAAGCATATAACAATGTATAAGCGTACGGTCGTTACGACGTGAAAAGTAAATGTGCACTGCCGAGGGTCGAACGGCCCGAACCATAGATGCATCTATCTGCCCCGCTCGCGAATCGAACATGCGACACGGTTAATATAATACCAAGACCACCCCCGCTCGTGAATCATACCTGCGACTCGGGTTCCCATATAAATTCATGATTAGCATGAGATTTCCAGATAATTTAGTAGGGAACATACTAACAGTGTGAGAGTTTTAGAAATATCAACTTCAAGCATAACCCCTTAGGCCTTCACATGTGAGATTCGAGGATATTAGACTACTTAATCCATATACCAGATCACAAATACAACACATAGAGCATGCTTGTGAGTCCTAAACTACCCGACAAGGCATAATAGTAGCTGTGCACGGACTCTCGTCACTTCGCGCGTACGCAGCCACCGCAAATAAGGACAAAACAACCATTTATAATCACCTATAGGGACAATTCCCTCTTACAAGGTTAGAAAGGAGACTCTCCTTGTGTCGAATTCACTCTCCGGACCAAGCACGCGCCCGAAACTCTGAGCTCTACACCCGAGGACTCGAAACTAGCCAAATATTATACAAATTCATTAATTTATGCTCAAAGTATGGAAATTCTCCAACTCATTTAGTAAATTCACCATTCTTGAAGAAATTTTAAAATCCGACCCCGGGCCCGCATGCTCAGATTCCAATAATTCTCGAAGGAAACACTCATCCATAGCCTAAGGGTCATTAATATACGATTTTCACTCGATTTCATATCTAATTAACAGGTAATTTTCTACATTTTAAAAACCCTAGGTTATTACCCCAAATCCTTAGTTTTCACTAATTTAGGTAGTTAATTTAGCTTATAATCCATGCATGAAGCTAATATTAGTGTATACTGTACTTACCTTCAATAACTAGGTCGTTTGACCCTCTAAAATGGTGAAAATCGCCCCAAGGAAGAAGAAGAATATAAGGAAAATGAATTAAATCCCGTGTATAAAAACACACTGTCTGAACAGTGTTTCCTCACCTGCGGCTCGAGGACCGCACCTGCGGTCTCGCACCTGCGAGCAAAGGCTCGCACCTGCGAAAATGGACGAGGAAGCCTGGACCCGCACCTGCGGAGTGGAGAAATGGCCTGCTCGCTGAGGGTCGCACCTGCGAGGCTGGGACTGTAGGAGCGGTCCCGCACCTGCAACTGGGCAACCGCACCTGCGGTCACACCAGAACAGGTGCACCAACAGCTATCTCAGCTTGTTTTTGGCCTCGTGTGGTGTCCGGGAGGCACCTGGGCCCACCCGAGCCCCCGTCCAAATATACTAACAAGTCCCAAATCGCAATACAGACTGGCTCGAGCCTTCGGAACACCCAACACAACGCTAAAACTCAAAATCACACCTCAAAACTCCTAGAACCAAACTTAGGAACTTTAAGTTTTCTTGACTTCACTAACAACGTGCCGAACCGATCTATTCTACTCGGAATAACCCCAAATTTTGCAGGAAAGTCATAAATTACATAACAAAACTATTCCCGGTCTCAAAATTCCGTTCGGACCTCGATAACACAAAAACACGTCCCAAACCACAATAGGAACTTAAGGAACTTCTTATTTCAATCTTGGGCGCCGAAATGCTCCCGGGTCATCAGAAACCCATTCCGAACACACGCCCAGGTCCGAAATCATCATACGAAGCTACCGAAACCGACGAAACTCGATTCCGAGTTCGTTTACTAAAGATGTTGAACGAAGTCAAACTTTGCTTAAAGGCCAACCTTAAGGACCCAAATGTTCCTATAGCATTCTAAACACCTCCGAATCTCGGACCATCAGTCCTCGCAAGTCATAAATCATAATAAGCCGCTATGGGAACTTTCATTTAGAGGAACGGGGTCCGATAACGCATAACGATCGGTCGGGTCGTTACACCCCGCATTCGCGAGCTCGTACCTGCGGCCATCCAAGCACAGGTGCAATCACACCAGAAGCTGGGAGCTTAAGTTTATGCTCTCCAAGTTCAAACTTTGTCCGAGGTTCATCCGATTGACCTATCAAATCTATCAAATCACGTCCGATTGACCTTAAATTTTTCACTAAAGTCACATTCAACATTACGGACCTGCTCCAACTTTCGAAATTGAAATCCAACCCCGATATCAAAATTTCCACTTCCGGTTCAATTCCTCAAAAACCTTCAAATTTCTATCTTTAGCCAAATGACTTCAAAATAACCTACGGACATCCGAATTCACTTACGGTCGCGCTCCCAACTCCAGAATCACCATATGAAGCTATTCCCAGACTCGTAATCCCAAATGGACATCAATATCACTAAAATGCGCTTCAAACCAAACTTAGGAAATTTATTCAAAAATGCTGACTTCCACAATATACACCGAAACGCTCCCGGATTATCCAAAACCCGATCCGGACATACGCCCAAGTCCGAAATCATCATACGAACCTGCTGGAACCTTCAATTTCTGATTCGGAGGTCGTTTACTCAAAATTCCAACCTTAGTCAATTTCTCCAACTTAAGACTTCTGAAATGAGAATTGTTTTTCCAATTTGACTCCGAACTTCCCGAAATTCAACTCCGACCATGCCTATGAGTCATAATACCTGAAATGGAGCTGCTTATGACTTCAAACCACTGAACGACGTGCTAGAGCTCAAAACAACCGGTCGGTCGTTACATTCTCCCCCACTTAAACAGACATTCGTCCTCGAACGTGCTAAGAACTGCTCTGGAGTTATCTGAAATCATTGTTCAACACCTCGAGCACCTGCCCATGCTACTACAAACCAATTTAGTACATTAGCTTGATCAAATCTGAAGATTTCTTCTTTTATCGATACAATAGGCTCAGAATCCAGTTCCAACACCTGACATTCTCTGCCAGGCCTGTTTCTAATATATAAACACCATTTCAACTACCACACGATATACCAGAACATGACTGCATACCTTGGCTGAATCAGCACCATGCACCGCATAATTCATCATCTAGCCACCATGACCTTCCCTGAACCTTAATGCCAAAATTTCACAAATTTGATGCTCCCAATGCACTTTACAAGATATATACATACATCCTGCTTTAATACTGACGATACCACCACAACGGAGGAGATGTGTAGAAGTTATAACCAACTTCAGAGTTAACCAAACATTGAATCTTTCCTCTTGACTTAGATCATCATCTCATTGCAAACCAAATAAATGGTAATTGTCCTTCAATGTATTTCACATAACCTTATCGCACTGATCCCTGATCCAATAATCTCGTCTCACCCAGTATGAACTGCTCAGACAATGAATCACCCCAAACATGACAACCAGTCTCACATGACACCACAACGCGCCAATAGGCCATAACTAGAACATGATATATAAAGGAATGACTCAGGAAGGGACTAATCGACTCACACAACTAATATGAACTTTCTCAGAAAATAGGAAGTAAAACACAAGAGAATAAATATAGGAACCTTACTCGTCATCACACTGTTGCGGCGTGCAACCCAATCCAGATAACATACCCGTGGCGGTGTGCCACCCGATCCCATCATAAAATTCACATAAGGAAATATACACGGAGCTGAATTTCTCACTATTACACATCACCGAATATCGGTCACAAGCACGCTAAGTGCATAATACCATCCTGGGAGACTGATAAGGCCATATTCTACAAAACTCAAGCACAACTGAGGTACGACCCCTCCTTGAGGAGAGCTATGCTGAAATGAACACATCTACCTTACATGTCACGACCCAAAATCCAACACAGGTCATGATGGCGCCCAATACTGGAGTCAGGCAAGCCAACATTTATTTACTAGTGAGGTTATCCTTATTTGACATACCAACCCCACATTTACCAAAATTTTAAACTTTGATCATTTAAATAAAAGCAGAAACATTAACCAATTTAAATAATACAGCCAAAATGATCGTGATCCAATATATACAGTCCCAAAACAAGAGCCTACAATGTGCCTGCCAGGAACTAGTGTCACAAGTCAATAGGCAATCTAGTAGAATATACAAAAGATGATACAAGTTGTACTGCTGTCTGATAGGATGTAGATAGAAATAAACAAAAGATAACTCCATAGCACAGCTGAGAATCTCCCACAGGGAGGCAGCTCACCGTGGATTCAGGTCCGGAATATATGTCAAGCTCTGGTCGGATAACCAGATGCTCCAGCCTCAAAACCTGTACAATTAAGTACAGAAGGCGTAGTATGAGTACATAAACGGATATGTACCCAGTGAGTATCCCGCCTAACCTCGAAGAAGAAGTGACGAGAGGTCGATGTGATACTTACTAGAGTCAGACAATGTGGAATGAGTACAGGCTAACCAGTATTAGCAGTAATGAACAGTAATAAGGAAATGAGCATCAAATAACAATAACTAGTACCCTCGCTCCATCCTTTTTCCATGGCATACAAGCTATTTAACCTTCATTATTTTCATGAAATCAACAGTTGCAATTACAGGGCTTCTCAACAATTACCAAAGCATATAACAGGCTATGAGCGTACGGTCATTACGATGTGAAAATTTAATGTGCACTGCTGAGGGTCGAACGGCGAACCATAGATGCATCTATCTGCCTAGCTCGCGAATCGAACATGCGACACGGTTAATATAATACCAAGACCACCCCCGCTCGTGAATCAAATCTACGACTCGGGTTAATATAATGTTAGGGCTACCCAGCTCGCGAATCATCCATGCGACTCGGGTTCCCATATAAATTCATGATTAGCAGGAGATTTCCAGATAATTTAGTGGGGAACATACTAATAGTGTGAGAATTTTAGAGATATCAACTTTAAACATAACCCCTTAGGCCTTCACATGTGGAATTCGAGGACATTAGGCTACTTAATCCATATACAAGATCACAGATAAAACACATAGAGCATGCTTGTGAGTCCTAAACTACCCGACAAAGCATAATAGTAGCTGTGCATGGACTCTCATCACTTCGTGCGTATGCAGCTCCCGCAAATAAGGACAAAACCACCATTTATAATCACCTATGGGGACAATTCCCTCTTACAAGGTTAGAAAGGAGACTCACCTCGTGTCGAATTCACTCCCCGGACCAAGAACGCGCTCGAAACTCCGAACTTTACACCCGTGGACTCGAAACTAGCAAAAAATTATACAAATTCATTAATTTATGCTCAAAGTATGGAAATTCTCCTGCTCATTTAGTAAATTCACCATTCTTGAAGAAATTTTAAAATCCGACCCCGGGCCCGCATGCTCGGATTCCAATAATTCTCGAAGGAAACACTCACCCATAGCCTAAGAACCACTAATATACGATTTTCACTCGATTTCATAGCTAATTGACAGGTAAATTCTCAAATTCTCGAAGGCCCTAGGTCACTACCCAATTCTTGATTTTTTCACTAATTTAGGTAGTTAATTTAGCTTGTAATCCATGCATGAAGCTAATATTAGAGTAGATTTTACTTACCTTAAGTGACCAGGTCGTTTTCCCCTCAACAATGGTGGAAATTGCCCCAAGGAAGAAGAAGAAGATGAGAAAAATGTGTTATGACCCGTGTATAAAAAAATTGTCTGTACACTATTTTCGCACCTGCGGCTCGAGGACCGCACCTACGGAAATGGACTGGGGAGCTTGGGCCCGCACCTGCGGAGTGGAGACCGCACCTACGGCTCCGCTCCTTCGAAACTTTGGCCGCACCTACGTGAATTGGCCAGACCACTGGGGGTCGCAACTGCGAAGCTGGGACAGTAGAAGCGGTCCCGCACCTACGACTGGTCCACCGCACCTACGGTCACACCAGAACAGGTGCACCAGAAGTTGTTTCAGCTGGTTTTGGCTTCGTGTGGTGTCCGGGAGGCACCTGGGCCCACCCGAGCCCCCGTCCAAATATACCAACAAGTCCCAAGTCATAATACGGACTCGCTCGAGCCTTCTGAACACCCAAAACAATGCAAAAACTCTAAAACACACCTCAAAACCCCAAGAACCAAACTTAGGAACTTTAAGTTTTCTAGACTTCGCTAACAACGCACCGAACCGGCCTATACAACTTGGAATGACACCAAATTTTGCAGGCAAGTCATAATTAACATAACGGAACTATACCCGGTCTCGGAATTCCGTTCGGATCTCGATAACACAAAAACACATCCCAAACCAAAATAGGAACTTAAGGAATTTCTTATTTTAATATTGGGCGCCGAAATTCCCCCGGGTCATTAGAAACCCATTCCGAACATACGCCCAGGTCGAAAATTATCACACGAAGCTACCGAAACCGATAAAACTCGATTCCGAGGTTGATTACCCAAATTGTTGACCGAAGTCAAACTTGGCCTTAAAGGCCAACCTTAAGGAACCAATTGTTCCTATAGCACTCTAAACACCTCCGAATCCCGGACCACCAGTCCCCGCAAGTCATAAATCATAAGAAGCCATTATGGGAAGTTTTATTTAGGGGAACAGGGTCCGATAACACAAAATGACCGGCTGGGTCGTTACATTCTCCATCTCTTAAACAAACGTTCGTCCTCGAACGGGTCTAGAATCATACCTGAAGTGCTGAATAAGTTTGGATATCTGCTCCACATGTCCTTCTCGGACTCCCAGGTCGCCTCCTCAACTGGTTGGCCCTTCCACTGGACCTTTACGGCAGAAACTCTCTTAGACCTCAACTAGCGGTCCTGCCTATCAATAATAGCAACTGGCTCCTCCTCGTAGCCCAACCTCTCATCCAAGTGAATAGTGCTGAAATCAACCACGTGAGAGAAGTCGGCGAGGTACCTCCGGAGCATGGATACATGAAAAACTGGAGGAACTCGTGATAAACTGGGAGGCAAGGCCAGCTCATAAGCAACCTCCCTAACTCGCCTCAACACCTAGAATGGACCTATAAACCTCGGGCTCAGTTTGCCCTTTTTCCCAAACCTCATAATACCCTTCATAGGCGAGACTTTTAACAGGACCCTATCTCCCTCCATAAATGATACATCACGCGCCCTCTGATCTGCGTAACTCTTCTGTATGGACTGTGCTGTACGGAGCCTCTCCTGAATCAACTTCACTTTCTCCAAGGCATCCCTCACCAGGTCGATGCCATATAACTTAAACTCGCCAGGCTCAAACCACCCGATAGGAGAACGACATCGCCGACCATACAAAGCCTCAAATGGTGCAATCTCAATGCTGGATTGATAACTATTATTGTAAGCAAACTCGGCCAAAGGCAAGAACTGGTCCTACTGACCTCCGAAATCAATCACACATGCCCTGAGCATGTCCTCCAATATCTGAACTGTACGCTCCGACTGACCATCGGTCTGAGGGTGAAATGCTGTGCTGAGATCTATCTAGGTGCCCATCTCACTATGCAATTCTCTCCAAAAGTGAGGTAAATTGAGGACCTCGATCTGATATAATGGATACCGGCACACCATGCAACCAGACTATCTCCCGAATGTAGATCTGGGCCAACCTCTCTGAAGTATATGTAGTAGCTACAGGAATGAAATGCGTCGATTTGGTCAATCTATCCACGATGTACCAAACCGCGTCAACCTTCCGCAAAGTCCGAGGCAACCCAACCACGAAGTCCATAGTTATGCGCTCCCATTTCCACTCAGGAATGGGCATTTGCTGAAGTAGGCCTCCTGGCCTCTGGTGCTCATACTTAACCTGATGGCAATTAAGATACCTAGTCACATACTCCACAATGTCTTTCTTCATCCGCATCCACCAGAAATGCTGCTTCAAGTCACGATACATCTTCATAGCACCAGGATGAATAGAATACCGAGAACTGTGTGCCTCCTCTAGAATCCTCTCCCTCAGCCCATCAATATTAGGAACACATAAGCGGCCCTGAAGTCTCAGAACACCATCATCGCCAATAGTAACCTCCTTGGACCTACCCTGAACCACTATCTCTCGAAGCTCTACTAAACACGGATCATAGAATTGCCGGGGCTTAATCTCTCCCAGTAACGAAGACTGAGCAACCACATGTGCAAAAACTTGACGAGGCTTTGAAAAGTCTAACCTCTCTAGGCGATTGGCCAAGGTCTGAATGTCCAAGGCTAGAGGTCTCTCCTCTACTTCAATATAAGCCAAGCTACCCATACTCTCTGCCTTCCTGCTCAAAGCATCTGCTACCACATTTGCCTTGCCCGGGTGATAAAGAATGGTGATATCATAATCCTTCAACAACTCAATCCATCTGCACTGTCTCAAATTAAGATCCTTCTACTTGAACAAGTGCTGCAAGCTACGGTAGTCTGTATAAACCTCACATGACACTCCATACAAGTAGTGCCTCCAAATCTTAAGAGCATGAACAATGGCCGCCAACTCCAAATCGTCCACAGGGTAATTCTTCTCATGAACCTTCAGCTGGCCTGAAGCATAATAAATAACTCTCCCCTCCTGCATCAATACACACCCCAAGACAACGCGCGAGGCGTCGCAATATACTGTATACATCCAAGAACCGGAAGGCAATACTAGAATTGTTGCTGAGGTCAATGTTGACTTGAGTTTCTGAAGCTCGCCTCACACTCGTCGGACCATCTGAACGGGGCATTCTTCTGAGTCAATCTAGTCAATGGAGCTGCAATGGAAGAGAACCCCTCCACAAATCGGCGATAATAGCCTGCTAGGCCCAAAAAGCTCCTGATCTCTGTAGCTGAAGGAGGACGCGACCAACTCTGAACTGCCTCGATCTTCTGAGGATCAACCTTGATTCCCTCTCCAGATACCACATGCCCCAAAATTTCCACGGAATCCAACCAGAACTCACACTTGGAGAACTTAGCATATAGCTTCTGTTCTCGCAAAGTCTGGAGCACAACTCTTAAATGCTGCTCGTGCTCCCCCAGGCTACGTGAGTAAATCAAAATGTCATCAATGAAGACAATGACAAAGGAATCAATATACGGTCTGAACGCCCTATTCATCAAGTCCATGAATGCTGCTAGGGCATTAGTCAAGCCAAAAGACATCACCAGGAACTCATAATGGCCATATCTCATACGAAAAGAAGTCTTCGGAACATCTGAAGCCCGAATCCTCAACTGAAGATACCCTGATCGCAAATCAATCTTAGAAAACACACGAGCATCCTGCAACTGGTCAAACAAATCATTGATGCGCGGCAAGAGATACTTGTTCTTAATGGTAACCTTGTTCAACTGGCGGTAATCGATACATATCCGCATAGACCCATCATTTTTCTTTACAAATAAAACTAGAGCACCCCACGACAATACACTCGATCTGATGAACCCCTTAGCTAACAACTCCTCAAGCTGCTCCTTTAACTCCTTCAACTCTTTCGGAGACATACGGTACGGAGGAATGGATATAGGCTGGGTGTCTGGAGCTAAATCAATGCAGAAATCAATATCACGATCCGGAGGCATGCCTAGAAGGTCTGAAGGAAATACATCAGCAAAATCTCGAACAACTGGCACATAATCAATCGTCAGAGACTCGGCGGTGGTGTCCCACACATAAGCAAAATAGGTCAGACAACCCTTCTCGATCATATGTAGAGCCTTCAAGAATGAAATAACCCGGCTGGCTGCACTAACTGAGGAACCTCTCCACTCCAGCCTAGGCGACTCTGGCATGGCTAAAGTAGCTGTCTTGGCATGACAATCTAGCACGGCATGATAAGGAGATAGCCAATCCATGCCTAAAATAATCTCAAAATCAACCATGTCGAGCAATAAGAGATCCGCTCGAGTCTCGAATCCATAGAATGTGACCATACAGGACTGGTAACCCGGTCTACTACAATAGAATCGCCCATAGGAGTGGACACACATATAGGAGAACCCAAGGACTCATGAGGGACATCCAGGAAATGAGCAATTTAGACCGAAACATAGGAATAAGTGGATCCTGGATCAAGTAACACTGATGCCTCTCTACCACATACTGTAATAATACCTGTGATCACGGCGTCTGAGGCCACTGCATTTGATCTGGCTAGAAAAGCGTGGAATCTAGCGGGAGCACCGGAAGACTGAGCCTCGCAATGAACAGGAGCTGGCTGACTTCCCCCTGACTGGCCTCCAACCTCTAGGATAACCCCTGCCGACCTGTCCCCCACCTCTAGGTGGCCAAACTACTAGTGCTGGACTCATAGGCTGGTAACCCTGATGCACTACCTTGCCCCGAAACCTGGGACAAGTCCTCCTGATATGGCCGAGATCCCCGCACTCGTAACATCTTACTGGAGGCACGAACTGCTGCCCTGAAGTAGAACCCTGGATAACTGGGGGATGGTGAGAATCTCTGGCATAGCACTGAAGTAAGGCCTCATTGAAGCACCACGAGGAGGTGATGGTGCTGAATATGGGGGCCTGCTAGGCTGACCCCTACCAAACTGACCTCTGCTCCTAGCTGGGGCACCTCTGAAATCCCCGGAATATCTAGCTCTCTTATTCATCTGTACCTGCTCCCTGACCCTCGATCGATAACCCTCGACCCTACGAGCAATCTCCTATACTAGCTGATACGGAGTCCCCATCTCCACCTCCCGGGCCATGCTGGTCGTAATGCCTAGATTCAACCCGGCTACAAATCTCCGCACTCTCTTAGCATCGGCAGGTAGTATCATGAGTGCATGGCGAGACAACTTTGAAAATATGGCCTCATAGTCTGTCACTGATAGCTGCCCCTGCTCCAGCTGCTCAAACTGATACCACAACTCTTCCCTCTCAGAGGGTGGAATATATGTGTCTAAAAACATCTGAGTGAACTGCTCCTAAGTGATAGAAGGAGAACCTACTGGCCTGCTGAGAATATAGGACTGGCACCATCTGCGAGCTCTGCCCTCTAACTGGAAAGTAGCGAAGTCCACTCCATGGGACTCCAGTATCCTCATGTTGTGCAGTCGGTCCCTGCACCTGTCAATGAAATCCTGGGAATAGTTGCCTCGCTCACCCCCGATGATCGGAGGATGTAATCGGGTCCATCTGTCCAAAAACTTCTGTAGATCTCCGTCCGCAGCTGGTCTGGGCTCAGGTGCTGCTGCTACAGGCTGAACCCCATCCACGGGCAGTGTACCCGGGGTATGATGAAGTGCGGCTGTCTGGCCTGCAGCCTGGGCAGTAGGTGTCTGGGCTCCCCCTCCTGCCTGGGATGTGGCAGGATCCACTGGAAATAAACCTTCCTGGGACTTAGTATCCATAAATCTCAACATACGGCCCATGACCTCCTGGAAGCCTGGCGCTGTCATGAATTCCACTGGAGCAGGACCCGCTGGGGGCACCTCTCCCTGATCATCTATTGTAGGATCCGCTGGTGGTGCAACTGGAATAGCTCTGGGATGCCCCCGTCCCCTACCTCGGGCCGGTGCCCTCCCCCGACCTCTACCAGATATACGCGTCCTCACCATCTGTGAGAGAAAAGAAGAATGGGATTTAGTATACCATCAATTGCACGATAGATCGTGAATAAAGAGAGGTTTCCTAACACCCTATAGCCTCCCGAAGATAAATACAGATGTCTCCACATCGATCCGCGAGACTCTATTAGGTTTGCACGTGACTTGTGAGACCTACGTGAACCTAGTGCTCTGATACCATGTTGTCACGACCCAAAATCCAACACATGTCGTGATGGCGCCCAGCACCGGAGTCAGGGAAGCCAACAGTTGTTTACTAGTGAGGTTATCCGTATTTGACATACCAACCCCACACTTACAAAAATTTTAAACTTTGATCATTTAAATAAAAGTATAAACGTTAACCAATTTAAATAATACAACCGAAATGATCGTGATCCAATATATATAGTCACAAAATAAGAGCCTAGAATGTGCATACCAGGAACTAGTGTCACAAGTCAATAGGCAATCTAGTAGAATATACAAAAGATGATACAAGTTGTACTGCTGTCTGATAGGATGTAGACATAAATAAACAAAAGACAACTCCACAGCACAACTGAGAATCGCCCACAGGGAGGCAGCTCACCGTGGAGTCACGTCCAGAATATATGTCAAGCTCTGGTCGGATAACCAGATGCTCCAGCCTCAAAACTTGTACAATTAAGTACAGAAGCGTAGTATGAGTACATAAACGGATATGTACCCAGTGAGTATCCCGCCTAACCTCGAAGAAGTAGTGACGAGAGGTCGACGTAATACTTACTAGGGTTAGACAATGTGGAATGAGTACAGGCTAACCAGTAGTACTAGTAATGAACAATAATAAGGAAATGAGCATCAAATAACAATCACTAGTACCCTCGCGCCATCATTTTTCTATGGCATACAAGCTATTTAACCTTCATCCTTTTCATGAAATCAACAGAGTTGCAATTATAAGTCTTCTCACAAATTACCAAAGCATATAACAGGCTATGAGCGTACGATTATTACGACGTGAAAAGTAAATGTGCACTGCCGAGGGTCGAACGCTCCGAACCATAGATGCATCTATCTGCCCCGCTCGCGAATTGAACATGCGACACGGTTTATATAATATCAAGACCACCCCCGCTCGCGAATCAAACCTACAACTCGGGTTAATATAATGTTAGGGCTACCCCGCTCGCGAATCATCCATGTGACTCGGGTTCCCATATAAATTCATGATTAGCAGGAGATTTCCAGATAATTTAGCGGGGAACATACTAATAGTGTAAGAATTTTAGAGATATTAACTTCAAACATAACCCATTAGGCCTTCACATATGGGATTCGAGGACATTAGGCTACTTATTACATATACAAGATCACAACTACAACACATAGAGCATGCTTGTGGGTCCTAAACTACCCGACAACGCATAATAGTAGCTGTGCACAGACTCTCGTCACTTCGTGCATATGCAGCCCCCAGAAATAAGGACAAACCCACCATTTATAATCACCTATGGGGATAATTCCCTCTTACAAGGTTAGAAAGGAGACTCACCTCGTGTCAAATTCACTCCCCGGACCAAGAACACGCTCGAAACTCCGAACTCTACACCCGAGGACTCGAAACTAGCCAAAAGTTATACAAATTCATTAATTTATGCTCAAAGTATGGAAATTCTCCTACTCATTTAGTAAATTCACCATTCTTGAAGAAATTATAAAATCCGACCCTGGGCCCGCATGCTCGGATTCTAATTATTCTCGAAGGAAACACTCACCCATAGCCTAAGGACCACTAATATATGATTTTCACTCGATTTCATAGCTAATTGACGGGTAAATTCTCAAATTATCGAAGGCCCTAGGTCACTACCCAATTCTTGATTTTTTCACTAATTTAGGTAGTTAATTTAGCTTATAATCCATGCATGAAGCTAATATTAGAGTATATTTTACTTACCTTAAATGACCAGGTCGTTTTCCCTCAACAATGGTGGAAATCGGACCTCGATAACACAAAAATACGTCCCAAACTAAAATAGGAACTTAAGGAACTTCTTATTTCAATATTGGGCGCCGAAATTCCCCCGGGTCATCAGAAACCCATTCCGAACATACGCCTAGGTCCAAAATCATCACACAAAGCTACCGGAACCGACAAAACTCGATTCCGAGGTCGTTTACCCAAATTGTTGACCGAAGTCAAACTTGGCCTTAAAGGCCAACCTTAAGGAACCAATTGTTCCTATAGCACTCTAAACACCTCCGAATCCCGGACCACCAGTCCCCGCAAGTCATAAATCATAATAAGCCGCTATGGAAAGTTTCATTTAGGGGAACGGGGTTCGATAACACAAAACGACCAGCCGGGTCGTTACATCACATGAAGCCCATAATCTCGTTTAAATCCGTACATACACTTCAAGCCGATTCTGCTCGCAATGAACTAGGTTGATAACCTTAACTGGGTCCACATTAACCCACTTCCTGTCATAATACGCAAGAACAACCATCATAGCCGGGACAACACCCCACAATCCACAACCAAATGAACCAAACGCCTTCCAAGCATAAATTCTCAACTAAGCAATATTACACTTCTTTATACTCAGTCCAAATATCCAATCCATTAAGTGACTACATGTCACACTCATACAATCTTCCCGTGGTCACGCTCCCACGACCTTCCACACAAGGTAGCAAGTCTGCACATCCACCACTGGCCATACTAACGTTGTAAAATAAATCAAGAACCCATAACCAGGGTACAAAGCCTCATTCACCGAATATCGATCTCAGGTGACACTGAAGATAACACCAGCTCACCCCGAACTTTCAAAATCACTTTTTATTGCTCATCCAAGCTCATGACATCCTTGTCCACACCGCACCGCAATCTCAATTCCTTACTTCCAGTTGCATACTGCTTACCGCACCTAACATGCCAATATGAGATAGCGCAAGAATTCCATCATAACTTCTGAACCACTAATAGGATGAACACTTCATCATATAGAAACCTTCTACTTACCTCAATTCAAGAGAACCACCACAACACACGAGTGAATTCCCACAATCACAATACATGCAAATCCTTAAGTAGTGGTCTGAACCATCATAAACCTTCTAGGATCCGCCTACACCTGACAGGCCATAATACTTGAATGCTTCCAAATAAAATCTATTTCAACGGCCGACATGCCTTGCATACACCGGCACAAGACACATGCATAACTTAATCACATCGAAGGAACTGATCACTGCGGTAAATGTGCCATTTCAACCATGGCTAATCAATCTATCTTCTTTTAACCATCTTTAATTGCCTCAATAGTAGTAACTTCCTTCAACTCATAGAAAACTCAAACCTCACTCATCCCGAGTGACCTTGATTCACGAGACCATGCTGCCTAAATCCCGGAATCCATCTCATACCCTCCTGAAAATCTTTCTACAACCCGAAGTTTATTTCTCACTCCTCCAATACTATCCTGCACACTGAAAATAACATAGAACACTCCAATTATTTTCCCTCTCTCAGGAATTATACTGCAAAAGCTCGACTCTTAATCATATTGCTTTCTGAAACCCTTAAACGCCGCATTCTTATCTTTCGAATTCACTAGGACCGCTATTGAGAGTCACCCACTCTGACTAGTCCCGAATACAATCAACTCCAAGGCTCTCCTAGCACATGAACACCCTTTTCAATGAAACACGTGACTGAGTCACTACCCTTACAACTCGCCTATGCCTTAAGCATAAATTTTGAATCTTTCAAAGCCTAACCCTGGTCCAATAGGCCAAATTTTGCACATATTTATCAAATACAACGCATGATCACCATTTTACTCCATTCCCCTTAGCTGAAATAACTTGCCAACACGCCGACAATCCGCAACCCTATGATAACACAATCCTGCAAACCAATTGCAGGGGGTGGGACTCCCTCACTTAGCTCGAAGCTACTCCTTGCACCACTCTAGACTCTGCCAAGATCCGTTCTCCTTTGTTAACATGATCTTGCTCAACCAATCCGTCCAATTCTTCCAAATTCTCTTGTTAGCACTCCCTAAATACTCAAATTCTCTAGCATCATTCACACATTCTGCCTCTTACCGAATAGCCACTAGAACCCCTTATAGAGACTTGCCAACACACACAACCGCTAACCTACTCACATGAGATAACCCACCTGTGGAAATCACCAACTGACACCTTCCAACGAGGCTGTACTGCACACTCTCTACAACATCAATTCCATATCCTACGCCCTTCTTCCTCTTCCAACTTTACTAGTTCGTCCGCTCCTCATGGACATCTATTAAATGCACTACAACATCTTCAAATTCACCGCCACATTGCGTCCTTCTTCATTTCTAACAACTCCTCCTTGTTGTATCCAACCTTCCGCCGAAATAACCCATATTTCAACTTAAGCTCGTAGACCCAATCACCATCCACTGAAACTCTTAAACTTTCCCTAAAGGTAGGCAGCTGTCTTACCACTGAACTCCTGTGCTACGCTGCCACTCTCCCACTTGTTAATCTCATTCCTTTAAACAATTGCCTGATTTCCGTTCCTTACACCTGGCCTTTTAGAAAAGGGAACCAGCGTCTAGCACTTTCCACATATGTTCCTTCATCATATGCTGCCCAATTGCTGCCTCAATTCAATATCATTCTCTGCAGATCTTAAACCAGAAGTTCGCCACGACTTCAAACTCTCCGAAGATCATTTATCTTGAGCTGCCTTCATTATCAACACTTATCCAGTACTGAACCACCGCACCTCACGGTCTCTGCCAACTGCATTCTTCAATACTTCTTCACAATACTCTGACCCCATGCAGCCGAAGAATCCACGGCACTGACGAACTTAACACATTCCATTCGATCAAGGACGACGACAACACATCACAGGTGAATACCCCACCTTACTTGAAAACACCAAGTCTTACTACTTTATCAACCCCGACCGGACCATTCATAATCCAAATGCCTTTCCTCTGCCGGAACTAAAATACCGAAATCTCGAAATCACGCCCTGAGAAAACCTCCTTTCAAGACATTCATCACCCCCAACATATGGGCAAACATTCTATCATCATATCGACATCGCGTGATAACCAATCGTAAGCATTATCACTACCTGAGCATAGCCTTAAGGCTCTCAGAAACACAGCTACTGAGCTGAAACAACATATTATCCTTCTGCAGGGTCATAACAACAACCCCAACCGATTACACATGGAAAATATCTCGCATCATATCCGTAGCACCATTTCAATTCCTCAAATTCCCGATTCATAGCAAGCGCTTTGCGACATATAAGATTAAGTAGAAAGAAACGTAGGCATAATCCTTAAAGGAATCAAATCGCACGATGAGCAATCAAGAAGGGAAGTACTCCTAACAGCCCTGTAGCCTCTCGAAGATAAGTACAGACATCTCCGTACTGATCCGCGAGACTCTACTAGACTTGCTCATGACTCGTGAGTCCTAAGGGAACCTAGTACTCTGATACCATGTTGTCACGACCCAAAATATATTAAGGTCGTGATGGCGCCGAACGCCATCATCAGGCAAGCCAATCATTAATTAGTTGAAATAAATTCCTATTTTAACATTTTTGAAATCATTACCTTTAACTTATTACGTAATAACTAAACAAAAATCTGTTAAGAAAATACGATGGTTTAAATATTCCATTTTAGCAAATATTTCCCAAACATATCCCAGAACCCGGTATCACAAGTGCATGAGAAATTTCTAAGAATTTATACAATCATTACAAAGCTTGTCCGAGATACAAATTGGACAATGAAATTTAAAACAAAATGAATACAATACGAGGGAGACTCTGTCAGCTGCGGATCGCCTCCGGATGATGCAACTCGCCTAAGTCCCCAAACCATCCATGCCAACAAGTTCCAAAACATAATGCGGACCTTCTCGAGGCCTCAAATCACATCAAATAACATCGAAACAATGGATCACAACTCAATTAAATCTTTATGAACTTCAGAATTTCAAACTTCTTCATTCGACGCCGAAACCTATCAAATCACGTCCGATTGACCTCAAATTTTGCACACAATTCACATTCAACATTACGGACCTGCTCTAACTTTCAGAATCAAAATCCGACCCGATATAAAAATTTCCACTTCCGGTTCAATTCCTCAAAAACCTTCAAATTTCTATCTTTAGCCAAATGACTTCAAAATAACCTACAGACATCTGAATTCACTTCCGATCGCGCTCCCAACTCCAGAATCACCATACAAAGATATTCCCAGACTCCGAATCTCAAACGGACATCAATATCACTGAAATGCGCTTCAATCCAAACTTAGGAAATTTCTTCAAAAATGTTGACTTCCACAATATACACTGAAACGCTCCCGGGTTATCCAAAACCCGATCCGGACATACGCCCAAGTCCGAAATCATCATACGAACCTGTTAGAACCTTTAATTCCTGATTCGGGGGTTGTTTACTCAAAATTCCAATATTAGTTAATTTCTCCAACTTAAGGCTTCTAAAATGAGAATTTTCTTTCCAATTTGACTCTGAACTTCCCTAAATTCAACTCCGACCATGCCTACGAGTCATAATACCTGAAATGCAGCTGCTCATGACTTCAAACCGCTGAACGACGCGCTAGATCTCAAAACAACCGGCCGGGTCATTACATATACGTTGTTCCAAAGATGCCATATACAAGAAAAATGTGGTACAGTTGGATACACTCTTGATACAGACTTGATGATACTTTCGTTCCTATCTGAAACGATGCACATGCTTTACCTCTCACCATATGCTTCCTTGAATTGCTCAAAGAACCACGTCCAAGCAGCATCGTTCTCTGAGTCAATAACACCATATGCTAGTGGAAGTATATGACCTGTAAAGAAAATTGCATATATATTATAAATACGTATTTCAATATTTAATATGTAGTAATATTATAATATTTTATTATAATCAGCATACTTACCTGCACCATCCAACGTGCTGGCCGAGACGAAAGTCCCAGTGTAATACGATTTTAAGTGACTTCCATCCACAACCACAATGGGTCTACATTAATCGAACCCCTTTATAAAGGCATACTAGGATATATACACATAGTTGAACTCATTTTTTGGGGATTTTACCATTCTAATGTGCAAATCAGGATATGTCATATCCATTGTATATCAAGTATTCTGGTAATTTATTGTATGAATCGGACGGTTCACCCCTCAAAAAATTCATTGCCTTTTCTTTAGCCTGCCACGCCAACATGTAACTAAGATCTACACCAAAATCTGATTTCACATCATCAATTATATCCTTTGGAGTGTATTTCCTCTTATGATTAGTAAGCTTGGACCTAATCATACCACCGATAAGACTGCAACTTGCTAGACATTGCTCATATACCTTATCCTTCAACGGACATATATGTTTATCATTGAACTCTCTCACTTTGAATAATTGTGATTTGTTAATGCTAGATGCCTTAAACCTCCATTCATAATCTTCTGACATACATAATAATGCATAGCTGCAAAGAATTTATCATTATACATATGACCAGTATACAACACAAATATATACACTTGTATACATTTAAACATATGTGAATAAGCCTATACTTATAAGTATACATTTAAATACAACTAATTCAATTAATAAAAATGGTTTAATACATTGAATACATTAGAATACATGTATTATTAATACAAAAACAATAATAAAAAGCACAACAGTGAAGGTCAATTAAAAATTCACAAATACACCTAAATACATCTACATACAATTTGAATTTACATACAATTCTTTTGTACCAGCGTAATGCCTATCAAGAATACATGTATTATTAATACATAAAAAATTAAAAAGCACACCGGTGAAGGGCAATTAAAAATTCATAAATACACCTAAATACATCAACATACAGTTTGAATTTACAATACAATTCTTCTGTACCAGCGTAATGCTCCACAAGAATACATGTACTATTAATACATAAAAAAAAAAACAGAACAGTGAAAGTCAGGAAAAAATTCAAAAATACACCTAAATACATCTACATACAATTTGAATTTACATATAAATCTTCTGTACCAGTCTAATGCTCCACAAGAATACATATATTATTAATACATAAAAAATAAAAAACACACAACAGTTTAGGTCAAGTAAGATTCATAAATATACCTAAATACATCTGCATGCGATTTACAACTCCTACCATGAATACAATATACAAAAAAAATAATGAATAATTACGAACAGTCAAACCTAATAACATTAGACCTATCAACCCGAAATTGAAACCTTTCAGATATAGCGTAATGCTTCATCACCTCTTTCAACGTAGCTTTATCCTTATATACTTGTCCAGCCATTCCCTCAATTTGATTAGTTTTTGAAATTATCAAATCCTTGTCCATTTCGAACACCCCTATTGGTTCGCCTGAATTGACAACATCAATAGTAAGTGTCTCATCTGTATCGAAATTATAACTTTGAACTGCTTCGTCTATTTGGACAATGTCGCCTTGAATTAAACTACCTCCAGCTACAACTTCTTTGTCAATTGTTGTTATGCACAAAGGATATATCCCGAATTCTTTGTTCTTTTTTTTCAACTCTACATACACCCTGTAACCCATATCATTGTGTATTTCCATAGGCGTGCAATTTCCTTCTACTTTGTATTGAATTTTAATGGTCTTTGAGCTCAAATATCTGTCCAGTTGCTTAAAAATTGACGCAACCAAATCATTATATGACGCATACTCCTTTATCAGTATTCCCTCAATCGAATAATCGACGTAGTTACTCTCACCGTTCCACTTTCCAGAATGACGCAATAACACTGTTAAGCTTGCCATATGCAAATCCTAATTATACCATATTTTTGTATACAATCGTATAATTCTCGATTTTGAATGGTTGAAAATTATTTTGTACGAACTGTAACAAAGGAACTGAAAAGAAAGAAGGGAGAATTGAAATTCCACAGATTGCTCTATTTTTTTATACTTTTCGGATTGAGATTTTCGAAGGGAGAAATACAGATTATGGGTGATATAGTTATGTTAGTTGAGTTATATTAGGAGACTATCTACTAAATTGATTTCCTTTCCGTTTTAAAATAGTTGAAAGGTCCTTTTTTTAAGGAATATACGTTACTGTATTCAAGAATACAACCCTCGAATACAGTTGAATACCACAACTGATTAGCTAGACTTCCATGATTCACGCCTACTTTTTGTCACGACCCATTTTCGGAGTCGTGATGACGCCTGTCGTGGAACCAGGCAAGCCACCCATTTTATCTAACTAAATATAATTTTACATAAAATGCCCCTTTTAACAAATTCTGAAATTATTATTATTATTATTAATAATAATAGTAATAATAATAATAATAATAATAATAATAATAATAATAATAATAATAATAATAAATCCAATTTTTTTGGAAAAACCAGTTTATGAAACAAAAAGACTTACTAACCCCAGATCCAGTGTCACACGGTCATGAGCTGCTAATACTTAATACAATCAAAAGAGATGACTAACATAGTCTGAAAATAATTACGACAGGTAGAAAGGAAAGAGAAGATGATATCGCGGTCGCCGGCTGCTACCTCGTCAACTCTGATGAAACTACTGTGCTCCCTGACCCGAGCTAAATTCCGCTGTACCTGTATCTGCACACAAGGTGCAGGTGTTAACGTGAGTACACCAACTCAGTAGTAACAAAACCAAACTAGGGGCTGAGAGGTAGTGACGGGCTAAACCTCCGACAATTCAAACAACAGTATATAAATTGGACATGACAGTAATATATCAGGAAATTAACACGATGCATCAAGATATGTCTGTAACTCTGCATACTAGCATGAATGCATATAGAACCAAGAATGATGTATACTCAGTAATCACTCTCTCATAAGGTGGTCCACTCAGTACTAGAATACGGCCTTCCGGCCCAGGGAAGTCCATCCCAAATATTACATAAACACAAATGACACAGTCACCAAGTATTGAGGAAAAAGGCCGATCCAGGCCCCACGGAGAAATCCATCTCCAGAACATAATAACCACAGAGAAATCCATCTCCGGAACAGAATACTCGGACAAATCCATGCCCAGGGAAATCCATCCCTCAATATCTGTGCGCTCACTGGGGGTGTATAGACTTCGGAGGGGCTCCTTTCAGCCCAAGCGCTATATCAAGCCAACAAAGGCATGATTTCATGATGGCTGTTGTGTGCAGTCCGACCTCAAAACTGTCTCAAAACCAGGCTCCAAACCTCACTTAGTCAGTACCTTCCAGTCTCACTCACAATGCTAGAACATATGAAAATCAGCTCAAAACAATGATAATATAGAATAAACTAGCAACTCACGAGACTGAGGCATGAAACATATACTATAATTGGACTGAGTACATGAAATAAATAATCATAGATAGAGACAGCAAATATCAATCATTCCGGTCTAAACACATCGGCGTGAAGCCTTAACATTTATACTTAGCATACTTTCTATTTCGTTCAAGGTAATTACCACCTTCACAGACAATATCAATCTGGGGTAACCAATAGACAGTGCCATGGGATGAGCCAGGATACAAATATTCGGTAAACGCCCGCATACCCGTCACTTGGCAAGTGCGTCACCTTAATTAACTGCAAATATCAAATAATTTGGGGTTTCGAACCCTCAGTTCCAAGTTTGGAAGCGTTACTTACCTCAAAACCGGCTAACACACTACTCCGCAGTGCCCTTGCCTCTAAATTCATCCTCCGAGTGCTCCAAATCTACCAACAATCAGATTTATATCATTATAATATGCTAAGGAACTAATCCCAATCGAAATGTATCAAAAATACTCAAAAATCCTGAAATTGGTCAAACCCGACCCCGGGCCCACGTCCAGAAATTTAGAAATTTTTATACCAAATTGTTCTTCTCATCTCACGAGTCCGTACATATAAAGAACACCAAAATCGGAGTTCGTTTGACACCTCAAATCGACCCTTAAAGGTCTCATAATCTCAAGCTCAAAAATCCAATTTTTCTACTGATTTTCCATGAATTTACACTGGTTTTATGTTCTATAATCATCCATGATCGAGTTTTAATAATCAAAACACTTACCTCTATGAAGAACAAGGATTTCCCTTTTCAAAATTTGTCCCCAAAGCTCTTTTCCGTACAACAATTGTGTAAAATAAGGTTTAAGTCGCGGAAGGGTTTAATTAAATATGCCCAGTGATTTCTTCACCACGATCGCGGAAAAAGTCACGCGATCGCAATTCACAGCATCTCAAACCCACGCGATCGCGGCCCATCACACGCGATCGCGAAGCACAGTGACCAGCCCCCAAGCGCACCCCTCTATCCCTACGCGACCGCAACATGCCCCACGCGATCACACGACTCAACCTGCTCAACCTGTGCGATCGCGAACACACCTATGCGATCGCATAGAGTAAAATTATGCCCCTCACAAATTGCAATACGCGGTCGCGACTCTCCCTATGCGATCGCAGTGAAGGAAAACCTGCTGCACAAAAACCAGAAAACCAGCAATTTACCTAAGTCCAAAAATTCATGTTAACCAACCGAAATCAATCCCGAGCCCCTCGAGACCCCAACCAAAGTTACCAACACATCCCATAACATCATTCAAACTTAGTTGAACTCTCAAAACACCAAATTTACATCGGATTCAAGCCTAAGAACTTTGGAATTTCTAAAATCGTCCAACGATGCCGAAACTATCCAAAACAACTCCGATTGACCTGAAATTTTGCAGACACATCCAAAATGACATTACGAACCTGCTCCAACTGTTGGAATTCCATTCCGACCATGATATCCTATTTTCCACTACCGTCCGAAAATCGCCAAAAACTAGCTTTCACCAATTCAAGCCTAATTCTACACCGGACGTCCCAAAATTATTCTGAACACACTCCTAAGTCCCAAATCACCTAACAAAGCTATTCGAACCATAAAATCCGCATTCCGAGGTTGTTTGCCAATAAGTCAACTCTTAGTTGACTTTTCTCATTTTAAGGCTATTCTTAAGGACTAAGTGACTGAATTCTCATATAACCATTCCGAGTTCAATCCTATCAACTCTAACACATCAATAATAGAATAACCAATCTATAGAAAGTCAAGAACAGTAATTATAATGCAGGTTTTTACGTAATGACAGATCGTGTTGTTACATTCTCTCCCTCTTAAACAAACGTTCGTCCTCGAACGGGTCTAGAAACATACCTAGAGTCTCAAACAAGTGAGGATATTTGCTCTGCATCTCCCGCTCGGTCTCCCAAGTAGCCTCCTCCACTGGCTGACATCTCCACTGTACCTTCACTGAAGCTATCTCCTTTGACCTCAACTTTCTGACCTTGCGAGCCAAAATAGCCACTGGCTCTACCTCATAAGACATATCATCCTCGAGCTGAACTGTGCTGAATTCTAACACATGAGACGGGTCACCCACATATTTTCTTAGCATCGACACATGAAATACCGGATGAACACTCGATAGACTGGGTGGCAAGGCAAGTCTATAAGCCACCTCTCCAACCTTCTGAAGCACCTCGAAAGGACCAATAAATCGCGGACTTAGATTTCCTCTCTTTCAGAACCTCATAACACCCTTCATGGGTGGTACCTTCAGTAGTACCTTATCCACTTACATAAAAGACACGTCCCGAACCTTCCGGTCCGCATAACTCTTTTGTCTGCGCCGTGCGAAGTCTCTCCTGAATCAACTTCACCTTCTCCAATGCATCCTGAATCAAATCTGTGCCCAATAACTTAGCCTCACCAGGCTCGAACCAACAATCCGAAGATCTACACCTCCTACCATATAACGCCTCATATGGGGCCATTTGAATACTAGATTGGTAGCTGTTATCATATGCAAACTCCGCTAGTGGTAGGAACTGATCCCATGAACCACCAAAATCAATCACACAAGCCCGTAACATGTCCTCCAAAATCTGAATAGTCCTTTCCGACTGCCCGTCGGTCTGAGGATGAAATGCAGTGCTCAACTCTACCTCAGTACCCATACCTCTATGTACGGCCCTCCAAAATTGAGAGATGAACTGAGTATCTCTGTCAGAAATAATAGAAACCGGAACTCCATGCAATCGGACAATCTCCTTAGTGTAAATACCAGCTAACCGCTTTGAAGTATAAAAAGTGCTGACATGAATGAAGTGTGCGGACTTGGTCAATCTATCTACAATGACCCAAATAGCATCAAAACTCTTCGAAGTTCGTGGAAGCCCAACTACAAAGTCCATGGTGATCCGCTCCCACTTCCACTCCGGAATATCTAACCTCTGAAGTAATCCACCTGGTCTCTGGTGCTCATACTTGACCTGCTGGCAGTTGAGACACCGTGCTACGTACTCCACAATGTCTCTCTTCATCCGCCTCCACCAATACTATTGTCTCAGATCCTGGTACATCTTCGCGGCACCAGGATGAATAGAATACCGCGAACTGTGAGCCTCTACTAATATCAACTCTCGAATACCATCCACATTGGGTACGCAAATACGGCCCTACATCCTTATAAATCCGTCATCACCAATAGTCACATCCCGAGCATCACCCCGACGAACTCTATCCTGAAAAACTAATAAGTGGCGGTCATAATACTGTTGTGCCTTAATCTGATCAAATAAAGAAGACCGGGAAGCCATGCTAGCTACCACCCGCGGAGGGTCTAATAAATCCAATCTCACCAACTTTCCCGCTAAACCCGAACATCAAGTGCTAACGATTGCTCTATTGCTGAAAGGTAAGCTAGGCTCCCCAAACTCTCGGATCTGCGACTCAAGGCATCGGCCACTACATTGGCCTTTCCCGGGTGATACAAAATAGTTAAGTCATAGTCCTTAAGAATCTCTAACCATCTCCTCTGATGCAAATTCAATTCCTTATGCCTTAGCAGATATTGCAAGCTACGATGATCAGTGAAAATCTCACACTGTACCTCATACAAGTAAAGCCAAATCTTTAAGGCATGAACGATGGAAGCTAACTCAAGATCGTGCACTGGATAATTCTTCTCATGCACCTTCAACTGTCTAGACGTGTAGGCAATCACCCTACCGTCCTGCATCAAAACCGCTCCCAATCCAACTGTAGAAGCATCACAATAGATTGTGTAAGAACCCAAACATGTAGGCAATACCAATACTGGAGTTGTAGACAATGCTGACTTGAGCTTCTGAAAGCTCTCCTCGCACTCATCGGACCATCTGAATGGAGCACCCTTCTGGGTCAATCTGGTCAAAGGTGAAGCAATAGAATAAAATCCCTCCATAAAGCGACGGTAATAACCCACCAAACCCAAGAAACTCCTAATCTCCGTAGCTGAGGACAGTTTGGGCCAACTCTGCACCGCCTCTATCTTCTTTGGGTCCACCTGACTACCCTCACTAGACACTATGTGACCCAAGAAAGCTACCGAACCAAGACAAAACTCACATTTGGAGAACTTTTCATAAAGCTTCTCCTCCCTCAATCTCTGCAACACAACCCTCAATTGCTGAGCGTGCTCCTCCTGGCTGCGAGAGTACACCAGGATGTCATCAATATAACGAATGAATCAAGGTAAGGCTGAAACATGTTGTTCATCAAATGCATGAACGCGGCTGGGGCATTGGTCAGCCAAAAAACATAACCAGAAACTAATAGTGGCCATATCTGATCCTAAAATTAGTCTTCGGAATATCAGAATCCTGAATCTTCAGCTGATGGTACCCAGACCTCAAGTCGATCTTGGAGAACACCCTAACTCCTTGAAGCTGATCGAACAAGTCATCAATACGGGGCAAAGGATACCGGTTCTTCATCGTAACCTTGTTCAGCTGCCTATAGTCAATGCACATACGTATGGATCCATCCTTCTTCTTTACAAAAAACACTGGTGCACCCCAAGGCGACACACTAGGCCGAATGAACCCCTTATCTAGGAGTTCCTGAAGTTTTTCCTTCAGTTCCTTCAACTCTGCTGGGGCCATGCGGTAAGGAGGAATAGAGATAGGCTGGGTCTCAGGCAATAAGTCAATACCAAAATCAATGTCCCTGTCAGGTGGCATGCCTGGCAGGTCTACTGGGAAAACGTCCGGGAACTCACGGACCACGGGAACAGAATCAATGGAAGGAGTCTCACTACTAACATCCCTCACAAAGGCCAGATAAGACTCACACCCCTTCCCAATCATACGATGAGCCTTCAGAAAGGAAATCACCCGGCTAGGCACGTACTCCACCGAACCTCTCCACTCAATCCTCGGCAATCCGGGCATCGCTAAGGTCACGGTCTTGGCGTGATAGTCGAGAACCGCATGGTATGGAGATAGCCAATCCATGCCTAAAATCACATCGAAGTCAACCATGCTAAGTAATAATAGATCTGCCCGGGTCTCCCAACCCCCAATAGATATAATACAAGACCGGTACACCCTGTCTACCACAACAGTATGGAAGAAGATCCGGGCAAGATATGCACCTCTTCAGGAATGAAAAAAAATTGATCCCCCACCGGAGTCGACACATGAACAACTGAAAACAAGGACTCACAGGGTGTATCCAAGAAATGTGAAAAGTATGATGAAACATATGAATACGTAGAACCAGGATCAAATAATACTGCAGCATCCTGGTGACAGACTGAGATAATACATGTAATCACTGCATCTGAAGCTATGGCATCTGGTCTACCCGGAAGTGCATAGAAACGGGCCTGTCCTCCACCTGACCAACCTCCCCCTCTGGAGCGACCTCTGACTGACTGACCTCCACCCCTGGCTGCCTGAGCGGGTGGTGTAGAAACTGGTGCTGAAGCTGGAGCCTAGTTCCTGTGCTGAAATAAAGTACCAGAAAGGTGGGGACAATACCTCTTGATGTGACCCGGATACCCACACTCAAAATAACCTCTACCAGCAATTGGCGATGGGGACTGAAGGGAACCCCTAAGACCAGGGTAGCTGCTAGATGAACCATGTGCTGAGGAACCCTGAACCGATGGTGGCCGGGATGAGCTCTAGGTTGGAAGTGCGCTAAATGAGGAATGGTCCGGATGAGAGCTACGGGGACCGTGTCCTGATGAAGCACCACTGTAAGCTGGACGGGTTGGCGTAGAAGGCCTGAATGTTCTGCCTCTGCTGTGCCGAGACTGAGCTCCTGAGTGATCACCACTATAATTACCAGAACCTCGAGGCCTCTTGGCCTCTCTCTCAACACGCTCCTACCGGCACACTGACTCAAACTTCTTGGCTATGTCAACTACCTCCTCAAAAGAAGCACCGGATACCCTCTCCCTGGACCATCAACAAATCTCTGAATCCTCTCCCTGTCCGTGGGAACTAGCCAGATGGAATGACGGGCTAACTCAGAGAACCTCATCTCATACTGCGTCACGGTCATGTCTCCCTGACGTAACTGCTCGAACTCTCTGTGCAGCTCCTCTCTGCGAGACTGTGGTATATACTTCTCCAGAAAGAGAATGGAGAACTGGTGCCATGTAAGGGGCGCTGCATCAGCGGGTCTACGCCTCTCATAGGCCTCCCACCAAGTAAGTGCAACTACTGAAAATTGGAATGTAGTGAATGGAACCCCGCTGGCCTCTAATATCCCTGCGGTACGTAGCATCCTTTGACACTTGTCCAAGAAGGCCTGGGCATCCTCGCCCTCTGTACCCCTAAAAGTCGGAGGTTTGAGTCTGCTGAACCTCTCCAAACTACGCTGCTCATCATCAGCTAAAGTTGGGACCACATAATCCTGTACCGGAGCAATCTGCTGCACTGGGGTTGCCCCAAGTGTCTGAAGTCCCTGGATGACCTGCTCAGGTGTCCGGGCAGCTGGAGTCTGGATGCCTCCCCTGGCCTGAGAAGTAGTAGCAGTAGTGGACATAGCGACGACCTGTGCCAAGCT
>ML422313.1:0-100693 GCA_005239525.1 Nicotiana knightiana | reverse complement strand
GACCTCTAAGTTAGAGTAGTGAGTGGATTGTGAATAAAACATGGTATATGTGAGTCGACTATTGAGGCGAGGATGTCACACCTCTGTGCGCGAACTGTTTTAAAAAAAATTCTTGGTATAACGTGTTAAGGTATTTGCTTAATAAGTTGTGTACATGAGTGTAGTTTGATTGCTCGAGGACGAACAAAAGTTTAAGTGCGGGGTGTTGATGTGTGGCTAGNGGAAGCCGAGCTAAATGGATGCATAAACGTCGAAAATACGCTCAAGAGGCGAAGAGGAGTGCACCGGGCTATAGTCGGGCGTTTGAGCCTTAAGGCCAGGCCTAGCCTGGCTTTATCCAGGCGTTAGAGCCATAACTCCAGGCCTGTCCTGCCTTTATCCAGGCATTTGGGCCATAAAGCCAGGTCCCTGGTCTGGTCCAATCCGAGTTTTGAAGATTTTAAGTGTTTTCCGGTTTGAATAGAAGTCTCCTACATATTTAGGGTTTGTCCCAAACATATAAATAGACCCAAAAACACAACTTGAAAGGAGGGGAAGCCATTGAAGTGAAGAAAAACCTGTGGATTACTACTTAGTGAAGCAAACATTGATTTTTATAGCTTTTATTTATTATTTTGTAGTTCAATTATGCAAGTTATTTTAGAATTGATTCTTATGAATATGAGTAGCTAATTTTCTTAATCTAGGGTTTTGGTGGAACCCGTTGGGGGATAAACTTATTGTGATATTAATATAGTTTTGATTGGTTGATTAATCTCTATTTGTTCAACTACGTTCTTGTTGTAGTTGATTGAAGGGCCCTCAATTAGCTGTTCCTATTTATTATGTATCTACTTGAGAGAGAGTGCATATTTAGGTAGTTGTTTGAACAACATCACTCGCGGAGTATAGACGAAAGTCATTACAGAGGGTTTAGAAGTTGGATTAGAAATAACGATACTTCGGGTGCAATCTAAAATGAACTGTAATGCAATCTAGCTAGCGTAACTTGAGAGAGTGCGTCTAGTAAATTATCATAATTACTTGAGAGAGATTTATGGTAGATAGAGTGTTCATGATTGATAGAGACAGATAATCAAACTATAAAAAGTATCCGAGAAGGAAAATCACCAATGGGGAAAACCATAACCTTAGACCTTTATTATAATTGTTTACAACACATTGTTAATAATTGTTAGTTTATTATTATTGTCAGTAGAAATAGTAAAACATCACCAATTTATATTCAAAAGTCTTGAGAGAATTGATTAAGTAAAAGTTGAGTATTCTAACGGCTTGCTTGATACGTTAATTCCTTATGGGATCGACTCTGGGCTTAATACCCCGGATTATATTTGCGACGCCCGCTTAGTCTTTTATTAGACATAGTTGAGAGTGATCAAGTCACAATGTTTCTAAAAGGAAAAGTTTCCACGTGAGATTAAACTTTATCCAAATATTTTTAATTATCTCCCATTAAAAATCAAGAACTACACAATTATTTGTATAATTAAGAATTATCTCAACTTATTTAAAATATTACTCACTTTTAACACACTCTGTATAATTTACTATCATGTTTATATAGTACCATATAAAATAAGTACATACATCATTATTTAGAACATTGCTGTAAAAATACATATATTTCGCAACTTCTAATTTTCCTAATCTCATTTAAAGAGTACAAATTTTCGTACGCTTAATTTTTAAAATGGTAAAAATATAACCTTCTTTTCTTGTGNTAATTTACTATCATGGTCATATAGTACCATATAAAATAAATACATACACTATTATTTAAAACATCCATGTAAAAATTCATATATTTCGCAACTTTTAGTTTTCCTAATCTCATATAAAGAGTACAAATTTCCGTACACTTAATTCTTAAAATGGTAAAAATATAACCTTATTTTCTTGTGAAAAAAAATAATTTCTATATTTACAATAAAGAAAATCTCATAAACTTTTCTCATTTTATGTGTATAATTTAAAACATAATCGAAAGTAGTAATATTAATAACTATATAAAATCATATTTTTCAAACCATTTTTTTTCTTTACAAAAATGTTCCACTCAAAATACCATATCATATATATATATATATATATATATATATATCAAGGTTGTTAAGCTTAGGGGGTGTAATAGCCTTTCAAGGCCAGGTGCATTTTTCAAAAGGTTTCAAAATGGTTCCATCCCCTGTGGTATCTCACGCGGGAAGAAGAGGTCAACAAGCCAAATGTTCATGTTTTCAGAGGCCCCGTAGCCAAGTTCATCATCAATGTCATCACATCACTCGGCGGAACTATTAGAATTTTCGGATCTTCTTGTTCCATTCATCTTGCTTGGAAGCATGAATATTTATGAACTCTAAGTTTTCAGGGCAGGCATTATTCTTCCGGAGTATACATATTGCCAGGTTTTCACAGCACATTCCAGGAATTTCCTATAGGAGTTCTTATGGTTCTTTTGGTATCGATGTCATCAATGCTACATTCTTATCGAATTTAAATGTGGCGACTCCAGTATTTGAAAATCTTGAGCCCTGCCTAAAACGATTTTTGTTGTGGTTCAAACGTCAAAAATATTGGGTTCATCATTTGAATTCTAATGGAGCCAAAATATTTATATTCCACATGCCATTTGACATTGTCTAGAGCTCCATTCATGTGATCCCTGCTCTTCGCTATCGTTATCCAGACACAATTCATGCAAGGTAAGAAAAGCCCGCTGAAGCTCAAGAGATGATTTTTCAGCAGAACAAACACATTCCAAAGGTAATGTGGCCAGGATAAGAAGAGAATTGCAATTATTCTTCCATCTACCATCTTCGGGAAGATGTTAAAGCAGAGCTCAAAGAATACATGGCGTTGCTTGGAGACTTACAAGACTCATATGAAATTAATCCAGTAGAAATTGCTATGATTATCTTATTAAATTGGGAAAACAACACTTTGTCCTAGAAGAGGACAAGTAAAGAGCAAGAGTTATAGAAGAAGATCATCCGCATACATAGAAATATTTCACAAGAGCTGAAAAGCGAAGGCTAGAAGGGTTGGAGACAAGCAATGCGTCTACATTTCTAATTTAAGCTTCTAAATCAAGAATCAAAAGGTCCAAATTAACCTGAAAGCTGCCCGAAACGAAATTAATCAACCCCACAAGTTATAAAATCATAAACACACAAGTGTGAAGCATAAAAAGGGGCAATTAAACAAAATGACCGTTCGGATCGTTAAAAAAATAAAAATTACATAGGGAATTAATATATTATTCAACTTCAAACTCATGTGCATAATAAACTTAAATTTCCTCTATTATATTTATAAAACAAAAAAAAACAGATGCGAGACTTTTCTTGAGCTTCTTGTAAGTTATCTAGATGAGTTGCTCCCATCCTGCTTGTTTAACAAGAAGCTGTTGCAAGTCATTTTATTTAGTTGCTTGCAACATGCCTGCATTAGCTGTTTGTAGATAAATATTAATAAAGTTAGGGATGTCAAATTTGGCCCAAGCTCAAATGACCCACCCAACCCGCTCAAGACTGGGTTATTAATCCTCTCATTTGTTGAACTCGGCCCATCTTAGCCCGACACATCTCATTTAAAGTTGTGCTGATTTTTAGCCCAAATTATTCTATAAGTAACTTTGCCAAAATATCTTAGAAATAATTTATTTATTTGATATGTTGTATATGAGCATAACAAAAGGAAAAGAAGTCTTATTTAATAATTATACAATTCATAAGAAAATAACACATCTTAATTAAAGATTGGCAAGAGTTAAACGGGTTGGAATATAACTTAAATTTTAGCCCATCTCTATCAAGCTCATCTCAGCCCAAATAATTTTTGAATGGATTAATGACCGCACATTTATTAACTTAAATCATTTTGACCCGTCTAGACCAAATCCACCTATTTAACATCCCTAAATAAACATCCACAACAATTCAGAGTATTTATAACAGTTTAGTCAATTTTCTTGCCCCAACGTCGCTATTAGCTAATTAAAATATTGAGCAAAGAAAGGATAAGCAACGTAATATTAGTACGTGCCAAGGGATGAGTGGTTAATGTTAACGGTCGAAGCTGAAGTGGATTGAGGTCGTTTTTCACTATCTCTACAACAATTTTGTTTTCTTGTACTGTATGTATTGTATGTATGAGCCACTATCATTATAGCGCACGTCTCTGCTTAGGTCGGTTGAAACTTGAAAGAAGCTACTGGAAATTGAGAAAATGGGAAGGGTGGAGAAAGTGGAGCTCATACAGAAAGCAATAGAGCAGTTAATAGAAGAAGAAGAACAAGTCCAATCCAAAAGACGTCAGCTTCTTGAAGAGAGCTTTGTCGCCGTTGATAATACCATCAACAAAGATGATGAGGGTGAAAAGCAAGCCGAGCACCGCCACCAACTCCTCTCCCAACTTTTAACTCAGGTATTATATATTTTCATATAAGTTCAAGTTTGTTATTGTTCATGATAAATGGATTCGTTTATAGGGTTCATATCAAATACAGGTGTTAATTAGTGTAGTATTTTATACAAGATCCGATCAAAATACTCATATTCATATCGAATAAGTAATAGTGAGCATAGAATATACAATTTTTCTGTGAAACGTAATGGATTGAATTGAAAATTCTTTTCATGAATGTCAACTAAGTAGCATAAGTAAAATACTCTCGATTGTTTAATCATTAAATAATTAAAGTCATGCTTTGGTAATTGCTCACTATGAGTTACTCGATGGATCTTAATCAATTGTCTTCGTTTTTGTTTTTAAGGTAAAGAATCAATTCATTACGTTTTACTACATAGTTTGAATACATACTCTATATAGAACTCACTAACTTTAGATTTTAGATTATATGGTACCACTAGGAGAAGCCCATAAAAGCCGGGATGAAAGAGGGTTAGATTCCGGATATTGGGCTGGTCTGTTATCATCTTCCCTTTATTTGTTCTTTTTAATTTTTAATTATCAATTGTCATTGAAACTTGGTAAGTAAAAGGAAGTAATTATATAATCATAAGTAGTGGATTGACTTATCAAGTGCTTTCGGTGCAATGCAGGGTACACCAAAATAAAAGAAAAACGATTAAGAGCCCGTTTGGATGGGCTTGTTGTAAGTGACTTTAAAGCCAAAAGTCATAAGTTAGAAATTCTAATTTTTGGCTTTTGGCTTATTTTTGTCATTTTAAAAAAGCAAGTGTTTAAAAGTACTTTTTTACCTTATCCAAACACTACAAAATGGTTTAAAAGTTATTTTGGCTTAAAAACACTTAAAATAAGTCAATCCAAACGGGCTATAAGTTATATTCACTAACTACCTAACTAACTAATCGTGTGGATGTTTTCTTACATTATTAATGTATTTTGGCGTTGTATTACATTTTCTTATGGTTACAAATTGATATTTATACAGAGAATTAATAATTTTCATTAGTATATTTTAACATGGGTCAGTGCACAAAACTTGTGTATTACTCGAATTTTTGAAACAGCTAGAATCGCTGAAAGAAGATAGCCCACTTGATGAAATGAGTCAATCAACCAAGTTAGAAGAAACTCCAGACAGAGAAAATGTTGTAAAAGAAGTAAGGAAGATTCAGAAGCAGAATTTTGTGACTCATTGCCTTTTATCAGCTATGATAGTCCTGACCTTAACATGGCAACTATCAGAGGTCTCTCTCATATTGAAAATGAAAGATGGATTAAACCATCCTCTTAGATCCATGGGTAGTGTGATTACAAGCTGGATTAAGGGCACCCCACCTTCGTTAAATGTTCAAGAAGGCGATTTAAACGACTCTGCCAAGCAGCTAAAGCATAAGGTGGAGGCTATGTCTCTCCCAAAGCTAAAAGTTCCAGAGCTTCCTCATATGGAGTTGCCATCTTTGGACTTTATCACTGAAGAAGACTAGCTTTAATTTTGGATGGATTCACTGTCAGGCAAAACTACTTTAATTTATAATCATTTGTTTAAACATATAAGTTGAATGATACTCATATTTTCATTTCTTTGATCATCTCAAATAAAAAGATTAAAACAAGCCCATGAGGGAATGCCACGACACTTCATTACGTTAAACTATTTCAAGAAACTTGAGTTTCATCCTTAATTAGAAGAGAAGTACTAATTAGCATGAACCGCACCAAGCTAGCTTGTGAATCTCAGGCTTAATTCAACTGAAAAATAAAATTTGAACACGTAGAAACTTACTTGTGGCTTCTTCGCATCAGACCACACATCTGTTAAAAAACATGGAAAAAAAGCAACTGATTGGACACAAGCTATCAAGGTGTCATCAATGATTAAACGCTGCACAATCGTTTTCAAACAAATCCTAGAGTCATCAACCAAGGAAACCGAGGGAACTAAAATCTCAGAGAAGCCATAATTAACCGAGGGAACTAAAGTCTCAGAGAAGCTATTGACCACACAAAATTTCCATCACGTACGATGTTAAATCTGAAACTAATGATGCCTGTGACAAGATTAACTTCTGTTCCTTTTTCCTTCCATCGTTTTATTGGGAGGCATTAGAGTTTACAAATGGACGTCTCTCGAACAAACACGTGGCAGTGATGACAAGATAAAGATGAGTCAGTAGCTAGAAAATACCAGATACCGGCATGTGACCATTATTATGCGAATTCCAAGAACACAAAGATCGGAGAAGTAACTTTGAAAGTAAGTCACCGGTTGGAGAGAGCAGCATTAAAGGGCAGTCATTATTAGAAAATCTCAGCATTTACTTTCAACGTTATGCAGCCATCAAGAGGAGTTTTTATTCATCTTTAAGAGGGTGAAATTTCAGGATCATGTCTCATCAAATTTAACTATAAATAACAGTATTTGTACTCATTGTAATACACGATCAACCACAATTAACAAAGTTATCTCTCATTTCCATAGTTCCATACAATAAAGTTGTTGTTGAAGCATTTCTGTTACCCTCATTTCGTCGAAATCTATCTGAAGTATATGCTTGTTCTTTCTTAAATTTTCCTATTTTGTTTCCTTTATTCTTTGTAATTCTACTAATCAAATAATCCTAATACATGTGTCTATAAATCACGTATATAAATTCAACTGTACATTTTTACGTGTAAATAATTTTTACCCACTGTGGGGCTTAGACAATTGTGGTGTTATTTTGATCTGCTCATCTTTTACTAACTTTTTTTAAATTTTTTCTGTTTTACTTAGCATATTGTAGCTATAACACACAATGATGTCAACAATTTGCTCAACATTGGTGTGAACATCAATAACGAGCCTACGGGCAATCTACATCTTGTATACAATGGGTCACAACAAGATGATTTGACTGGTGAGACTCATTATGATAGGACTAAATAACCTCCAAGCCGGGTGAAAAGAAATATTGCATGCAAGGATTCCAACTCCTGATGATTTTGATGATGAGCCCATGGACGATTTCATAAAATTTTTGAGAGTGGAACAATGAAAAATCATGAACCATCTATCAAGACAGGACTGGATAATGACTAAGCTTCAACAAACGATATTGGCGGCTTCAAATAAATCAAATGGTGGAGTTTGAGCCCCTCCTGGCGTGCCTACAAATCTAACGGTTCTAGGAACTGGTAACGTAGCTTCAACGGGGAAGTTTAGATCGACAACAACCAAGAAGGCGGTGCAAACAATGGATCTGAAAATGAAAAAAAAAACATAGATGATCCTTTCAAGGATGAGCTCATTAGATAAAGGTCCGATGGATTAAAATGCTAACAAATTTCATGCTCGGATAGATCGAATTCTGGGGGCACCTCCAGTCCTAAAGAGCGTCGACTCAAAGAAGTATATACCGTTTCCGTTCAAATCAAGTACGCTCCGAAGTTGACCCCAAAGAGTTTTAAGATGCCGAATATTCCAAAATACGATGGAACATAGGATCCACATGAGCACATTACGACGTACACCACTACTCTAAAAGGAAACGACTTAGCTCCTTACGAGATCGAATCAGTTTTGCTAAAGATATTCGGAGAGATCTTGACGAAAGGGGATTTAACTTGGTACTCACTTATACCTGGACATTCAATTGATTATTTTTAAATGCTTGCAGATTCTTTCATTAAAGCCCATGTTGGGGCAAGGAAAGTTCAAGCTCCGAAAGTAGACATTTTTAGAATCACTCAAGGAGACTCGGAGTTACTTCGAGAGTTCGTGATCAGGTTCCAGAAAGAGAGAGTGTTGTTACTGGTGGTACCTGATGAATGAAAAGCTAAAGTAAAGCTTGTTGGAATTTCAAGCAACTACATGGGTCGATGTCCATAATTGTTATGAATCAAAGATTAGAACTGAAGATAATCAGTTGAGTTCACCAGTATCATTCAAATATCATAACCATGATCAGAACCTAGGAAAGTAAAAAACAATGACCTCGATACGTACCGAAGGTCATCTAGGAGTTCTTTTCAACCGTATGTGTTAAACGAAAGGTATGATTCTCAAACAAGGCAAGTACGTGGAAGTAGAGGTTATTATTCATCGTGAAGACCTGGGTCGTACAGGAGATCTGACCCTAGACGAAGAAGCAGAGGTTTGAAAGATAAAGAGCCATCCATATCTCTAGACTTTAGTTAAAACCAAGTTGTCCGATTACAGTTTTAATACTAGCCTTGTGGAGTTGGTTTCTACCATGAGAAACATAAAGGAAGAAATATTCTCGAAGCCAATTCAGTCAGACCCTAATCATTTGGTCAGAGAATTGAGCACATGCACCATCCTGAGGAGGTGTTACTGTTGCTTAAAAATGGACATCTTGGGGAGTTCTTGAGTGACTGGGCTAAGAACTATTATGGTACATTTGTCGGAACCGGCGAAACCAGTAGGGTCTCCTCGACTCAAAATAAACATAATTTTTAGAGGGTTGAAGTAAATGGTGTGACATTTTTGGATGCAAGAAAGACAAAGATATTAGTCACTCATGGAAAGAGGATCCCGAAGTTCCAGAGGATGATGAAATTATTTTTAATAATAAAGACGCATATGGCCTTACATTACCACACAATGATGCTCTTGTAATATCTTTAAATGTTTTAGATTTAAAAATAGCGTGTGTTGGTTAATCCTGGTAGTTCGACCAATATCATTCAACTACGAGTTACAGAGAAGCAAAGCTGATCGGTAACATTGTTCTGGCAACAAAACTTTTGGCGGGATTTAACTTAAGAGGCGTGACGACTCGAGGAGATATCGTGTTGCCTATATACGCTGAGGGAGTGATGAATCAATGTTATTTGAAGTTGTGGACGAAGATATGAGTATAATGTGATCCTCAATAGGCCATGGATTCATGATATGAAGGTTGTTCTGTCAACTTATTAAAATTCCCAACACCGGATAGAGTCAAGAAGATTAGTGGTGATCAGTTTGCTGCTAAGAAAATAAATGTAGTTAATTTATTTAAAAGTAAGGCGGTTGGAATCGATAAATAGTAATTATAAACTTCGGCACCAACTCTCAATTCAATTCTGGTAGCTACACCGGGGGAAGAAAATTTTGAGAAGGGAACACAATATATTTACTAGGTACCAAATCTTTCCAGGGACCAAAAGATACAGATGCAACAGAATCAACCGCAGAGGAACTCGGACAAGTCATTCTGTTCATCGAGTTCTAGAAAGAAAGATTTATCTAGGAACGTGGATAAGTCCTAAACTCATATGTAAGGCTATGAATTTCTTAAAGAAAATGTTGATTGTTTTGCATGGTCCCATTTAGATATTACAGGTATTCCACTCGAACTGGAAGTTCACAAGCTAAGCTTGGATCTTAATTTCCCTCCGGTAAAGTAGGGGAAAAAATGACTAATGGTTGAGGTTAGATCAAGGAGGAGGTAACTAGGTTGTTCAATACAATAGATTAAATATCCTGATTGGTTAGCTAATGTAGTGGTAGTACCAGAAAATCAAATAAATTCAGAATGTGCATTAGTTTTAGTGATTTGAATAAGGGTTGCCCTAAAGACTCTTTCTCGTTCCCGAACATTGATCAAATGATTGATGCCACAACTGGGCATGAGTTGATGAGTTTTCTTGATGCGTATTCTAGGTATTAACCAAATAAAGATGCATCTAGATGATCAAGAAAAACCCTTATTTATCACTAGTTTTGGTACTTATTGTTATAGTGTGATGCATTTTGGGCTTAAAAATGCTGGAGCCACTTATTTGACGCTCGTACACAAGATGTCTGAATATCAAATTAGTAAAACAATGGAAGTGTATATTAATAACATGTTAGTTAATACTCTTAATGCAAGGGACAATTGGAATCATTTGACATTTTGAGCAAGTACAATATAAAGCTTAACTCGGAGATGTCTGCTTATAGAGTTGGATCCGGAAAGATCCTCGATTTTTTAGTGTCACAATGGGGAATCAAAGTTAATCAGGACAGGTCAAGGCTATAGAAGACATTCCTAACCAGCTGAGCAATGTAAGGAAGTGCCACAATTGACCGGGAGACTAATAATCCTTAGCACGTTTATTCCGAAACTTTCAAAAAGTGCCACCAATTCTTTTTGTTGTTGAAAAATAAAAATGATTTTTCTTGGACACCGGAATGCAAACAAGCATTGCGGGATCTAAAGAAACATTTGTCTAGTCCACACTTGATATCCAAGACAAATGATGATGAGCAGTTGTTAGTGTACTTGGCGGTGTCATAAGTTTCAGTAAGTGCAGTTTTGGTCCGGAAAGAAGAAGAAACAATGGAAGTGTATATTAATAACATGTTAGTTAAGACTCTTAATGCAGGGGACCATTGGAATCATTTGCAAGAAACATTTTACATTTTGAGAAAGTACAATATGAAGCTTAGCTCGGAGAAGTATGCTTATGGAGTTGGCTCCGGAAAGATCCTCGATTTTTTGGTGTCGCAATGGGGAATTGAAGTTAATCATGACAGGTCAAGGCTATAGAAGATATTCCTAACCAGCTGAGCAATCTAAGGAAGTGCCACAATTGACCGGGAGACTAACAGTCCTTAGCAGGTTTTATTCCGGAACTTTCAAAAATTGCCACCAATTCTTTTTGTTGTTGAAAAATAAAAATGATTTTTCTTGGACACCGGAATGCAAACAAGCATTGAGGGATATAAAGAAACATTTTTCTAGTCCACACTTGATATCCAAGACAAATGATGATGAGCAGTTGTTAGTGTACTTGGCGGTGTCATAAGTTTCGGTATGTGCAATTTTGGTCTGGAAAGAAGAAGGTACGCAAGATATTATCCATTACATTAGTAAAATGTTGTCAGGTACGAAAACTCAATATTCGAACCTATAAAAGTTAGTTCTGACTCTCGTAGTTTCCTCTCAAAATCTTAGACCCCATTTTCAATGTCACCGAATAGTTGTTGTGATGACCTATTAGTGAGTTTGATATTGAATATAAACCACATACTGCAATCAAGTCACAAGTTTCAGTCGACTTCGTGGATGACTTTAGTTCGGGAATGATGCCTGGAGGTGAAAAGGAAGCAGTTTTGGGGTCAAGGACTGCGACTGGTGTTTGGACCTTGTTTCAGATGGTGCATCCAACGTGAAAGGGTCCGATTTGGGGATAGTATTAAGTACTCCTTCTGGAGAAATCCTAAGGTAGGCTATACGAATTATTCCCTTGACTAACAATAAAATCGAGTATGAGGCTATGATTGCAGGACTTGAATTCGCCCGGTGACTACACTACCAGGTTATTGACGTAAAGTGTGGTTCCCAGCTGGTGGTCAATCATATATATGGGATTTTTACGCTAAAAAATAATGTATGCAGCAATACTTAAACAAAGCCCAAGTTTTGTTTTTCATCTCAGGGAGTGGACAGTAATCATATCCCGAGAGAAGAAAACATGGAGGCTGATGCGCTTAGCTAACTTGGGTTCAGCAATTGATTCTGGTTTGGTTGAACAATTGTTTCATTCAGTTCTGGATGTTGATGGCTATTGTGAGGTTAATTCGGAAAACTTAGTCCGAGATTGGAGAAATAAATTTATTGATTATTTAAGACATGGAAAATTGCCCAAGGGATTCTAAAGTCTTCTGGGCACTTAGAGTGAAGGTCTTCCCATATTGTCTTATTGATGGACAATTGAATCGAAGATCTTTTCAGGGTCTGTTAGCTCTATGTTTAGGTCCTGTGAAAGTTGATTATGTAATGAGGAAAGTTCATGAAGGAGTTTGCGGCAATCACTCCGGAGCAGATTCCTTGGTGCAAAAGTTAATAAGAACTGGTTACCATTAGCCCCAAAATGAAGCAAGATACTAAATCATTTGTCTAGAAGTGTGATAAATACCAATGGTACGCTCAGTTGGTATACCATTCGGGTGAACGTTTGCATTCAGTTGTGTCATCGTGGTCATTTATAAAATAGGAGATGAATATAGTTGGACCTTTGCCTCAGGGACTTGGACATGTAACTTTTCTTTTAGTTTTGACTGATTATTTAACTAAATGGGTTGAAGCATATGTCTTCAACAAGATTGGAGAATGTGAGGTGAAAGATTTCATTTGGGATCACATTACTTGTCGATTTGGAGTACCAAAAAAATTAGATGTGACAACAGGCCACAATATATATGCTCTAAAGTCACAAAATTCTTATAGGGATTGAAGATTAAAAGAACTATTTCATCTCTGTATCATCCAAGTGCTAATAGTCAAGCACAATCAACAAACAAAGTAATAATTCACAATCTGAAGAAAAAGTTAAAGGATGCCAAAGGCAGGTTGCTTGAATAGTTACTGGGGGTAATGTGGGCATACTGAACCACGGCAAAATCAAGCAGCGAAGAGACACCTTTTTGCCTTGTATATGGAATGAAGGATCTGATTCTAGTGGAGATAGGTGAACTAACTATGAGATTTTTTTGGAAAACCGAGCAAGGAAATGCTGAAGCCTTGTTGATTAAGCTAGATTTGCTTGATGAGCACCGGGATTTGGCTTATGTAAGGATGATGGCGCAAAAGCAAAGAATGGAAAGGTATTATAGTCGTAGAGTGAATCTCTGCTATTTTAACTGTCACGACCCCAAACCTAAGCCGTCTGTTATGGCGCCTATCATGGAACTAGGCTAGCCAACAATCGCATACTAACATAATATTTTCATAATTTCAACAAAACAACCAAAATAAATAATCTAACAACTACCCCCAAAATTTGGAGTCAACACATCGTGAGCATCTACGAGTAGTACAAAAACCCCTACTGTCATAATACATCAAGTCTCGGAACGAGGAACTAAATACAAAACAAGAAATGGGAAAAGAGATGTTGTGGACGTTGAACAGCTACCTCGATGTCCCAACTCTGGCTCCACAAGAAAGAAGAAAACTAGCGCTCAGTACCAGCACTTGTATCTACACACAAGGGTGCAGGGAGTAATGTGAGTACGCCAACTCAGTAGTAATGAAAATAAATCAAGTTTAAGCAGTAAGAAACACCTAGGGTCAAATCATCAATTCACAGTAAGCACAGTCTTTCTTTCCAACAGTGTATACATTAACTCCACACACTTTAAAAGCCAACTTTAGTAAAAATCCTTTGAAAAATGTGATTTCCAACAATTTCAGAAAATTCCGAATAGTTTAGTGAAAAGTGAAATAAATCATAAATAGCCACTCGGGCCAAAACATGTATCATAAATCGCCCCTCGGGCAAATCATCACTCAGAATCAGTCGCTCATCATGCCTCACAATCACTCAGTATCAGCCCCTCGGGCATCCTCACTGCCACTCATGCCTCGCAGTCACTCGTCACTCGGCACTTGGCACTCAGCATTCAGTAGGTACCTGCGCTCACTGGGAGGGTATGTACAGACTCCGGAGGGGCTCCTTCAACCCAAGCGCTAATATCAAGCCATCTCATGGCATATCATATCCTCACAATCAGGCCCTCGGCCTCACTCAGTAAGAAACCCTCAAAAAATCCACCCGGGCTGTCAGTAAAACGGGGTACTCGACCCAAACACATCATTTTTATATCTCAAAATAGTTTAAATAAAACTGAGTTTTGAAATCAGTTAAACATAACATGACTGGCTGTAAATCATAAGTCAACATAGTGAAGAATAGTAGTAAAAGCCCCCAAGGGGTCTAAACCAGGTCGGAACAAGGCCCCAAACATGGCTTACAGCCCAAATATAACAATAGTCTGAAACACGATTTAACATATGATTTAAAAGTAAATACGCAACTCAATAGTTGCCACGAGAAGGACCAAGTCCGAATTCCCAACCAGTGCACGCCACACACTCGTCATCCAGCATGTGCACCACTCCAAAAATAGTGAGAAAATACGAAGTCCGGGGTTCCATACCCTCAGGACAAGATTTACAGTCATTACTTACCTCAAACCGGCCCAAATACTAATCTGCGATGCTCTTGCCTCTCGAATCGGCTCCCGATCACTCCGAATCTAACCAAAACCAGATTAATATCATCAATATACGCTAAAGGAACAAAGCCCACTCGTAATTTATCAAATTTAACCAAAATTCCCAAAATTGGCCAAACCCGACCCCCGGGCCCACATCTCAGAGTTCTATAAAAATCGCATCACAAGAATCCTCATCCTTTCCCGAGTCTATACATATAAAATGCATCGAAATCCGATCATAATTTCCCCTTCAATTACTCAATCAAAGTCTCCAATTATCCAAGCCCTAACCCCCAATTTACACACTGATTTTTCCCTTAATTTCAACCTATTTCAGTTCAAGAATCACATAGAAACGAGTTTTAGGTTCAAATATCTTACCTCAACAAAGTCGTCTTGATTTCCTCCTTCAAAACCCTCTCCAAAGCTTCAAACCAGCATCAAAATGGTGAAAGAAAGACCAAAATTCTCTAAGGACCCTTTTTATATGATCTGCCCAGGGATTTCCACACCTGCGGCCAATTTCTCGCACCTGCGGACCCACACCTGCGGTCCCAGGTGCGCACCTGCACATCCAACTTAAAGTACCATTTTCCGCACCTGCGACTTCTTCTTTGCACCTGCGACTCCGCAGGTGAGACCCAAGTCCCGCACCTGCGACCTCCTTCAACTTGCCAAAAATCCGCACCTGCACATGCCTCCCCACACCTGCGGCATCGCACCTGCGGCATCGCACCTGCGGCATCGCACCTGCGGCCACCCTTTCGTAGGTGCGGCCACACCAGAAACATTCCAGCAGCAGTTTTTCTGCTGCAAATTCCCAACTTCAACCTTCCGATGACTATCAAAAAACACTCCGAGCCCCTCGGGGCCTCAACCAAAAGTACCAACAAGTCATAAATGATCACCCGAACTTAGTCGAACCCTCGGAACACCCAAAATGACATCGAAACACCAATTCAACTCATGATTCAAGCCTCAGAATCCTAACCCGAACCAACCAACCCAACACATCATAATTAGGTTAACTATCACGTAACAAATCTGAAACAAGGGAAACGGGGCTAACCTCACGGAACGACCGGTCGGGTCGTTACATCCTCCTCCTCCCTCTCTTAAACAAACATTTGTCCTTGAACGGGTCTAAAAGAATGCCTGGAATCTCAAATAAGTGAGGGTATATGCTCCGCATCTCCCGCTCGGTCTCCCAGGTGGCATCCTCCACCAGCTGTCCTCTCCACTGAAGCTATATCCTTAGACCTCAACTTTCTAACCTGACGACCCAAAATAGCCACTGGCTCTACCTCATATGACATATCACCCTTGAGCTGAACCGAGTTGAAGTCCAAAACATGAGACAGGTCAGCAACATACTTCCGGTGCATCGAAACATAGAACACCGGAAGAATACCTGATAAGCTGGGTAGCAAGGCAAGTCTATAAGCCACCTCTCCAATCCTCTGAAGCACCTCAAATGGCCCAATGAACTGATGACTCAGCTTTCCCCTCTTCCCGAACCTCATAACACCCTTCATGGGTGACACCTTCAGCAGTATCTTCTCTCCCTCCATGAGAGACACATCCCGGACCTTCCGAGCCGCATAAATCTTTTGCCTAGACTGCGCCGTGCGAAGTCGCTCCTGAATCAACTTCACCTTATCCAATGCATCCTGAACCAAATCAGTGCCAAATAGCCTAGCCTCGCCCGGCTCAAACCAACCAACCAGAGATCTACACCTTCTACCATATAAAGCCTCATACGGAGCCATCCGGATACTCGACTGATAACTATTATTATATGCAAACTCCGCGAGCGGTGGAAACTGGTCCCATGAACCCCCAAAATCAATGACACGCACGCAACATATCCTCCAGAATCTGAATAGTACGCTCTGACTGCCTGTCGGTCTGAGGATGAAACGTTGTGCTCAACTCAACCTGAGTACCCAACACTTGCTGCACGGCTCTCCAAAACTAAGATGTGAACTGAGTACCTCTGTTGGAAATGATAGAAACTGGAACCCCATGCAATCGAACAATCTCCCTGATATAAATCTCAACTAACCGCTCCGAAGAATAAGTAGTACCAACAGGAATGAAGTGCTCGGACTTGGTCAGCCGATCCACAATAACCCATATAGCATTGAACCTCCTCAAAGTCCGTGGAAGCCCAACCACAAAGTCCATGGTGATCCGCTCCCACTTCCACTCCGGAATATCTAACCTATGATGCAATCCGCCTGGTCTCTGATGCTCATACTTAACTTGCTGACAGTTGAGACACCGAGCCACGAACTCAACAATATCCCTCTTCATTCTCCTCCACCAATAATGTTGTCTCAGATCTTGATACATCTTCGCGGCACTTGGGTGGATGAAATACCGCGAACTATGGGCCTCTGCTAGAATCAACTCTCGGAGCCCATCCAAATTGGGCACGCGAATCCGGCCCTGCATCCTCATGACCCCATCATCACCAATAACCACATCCTTGGAATCACCTCGACGGACCCTGTCCTGAAGAATGAGCAAGTGTGGATCATCATACTCGCGTGCTCTAATCTGATCATAAAGAGAAGACCTGGAGGCTACACAAGGCAATACTCACGGGGGCTCTGATAGATCCAATCTCACCAACTGACCCGCTAAATCCTGAACATCAAGTGCTAAAGGTCGCTTTGCCGCGGGTAGGTAGGTTAGACTCCCCAAACTCTCTGCTCGGCGACTCAGGGCATCGGCCACTATATTGGCCTTCCCCGGATGATATAGAATAGTGAGGTCATAATCCTTGAGAAGTTCCAACCATATCCTCTTACGCAAATTCAGATCATTCTGCTTAAGCAGATGCTGCAAACTACGGTGATCAGTGAAAATCTCACAATGCACTCCATACAAATAATGACGCCAAATCTTCAAGGCGTGGATGATGGCTGCTAGCTCAAGATCATGCATTGAATAATTCTTCTCGTGCACCTTCAACTATCTGGACGCGTAGGCAATCACCCTACCGTCCTGCATCAATACCGCTCCAAGGCCAACTCTCGAGGCATCACAGTAGACTGTATAAGAACCTGAACCCGTAGGCAAAACCAACATCGGAGCTGTAGTCAAAGCTGACTTGAGCTTCTGAAATCTCTCATCACACTCCTCCGTCCACCTAAACGGAGCACCCTTCTAGGTTAGTCTCGTCATAGGTGCTGCAATAGATGAGAATCCCTCTACAAAACGGTGATAGTACCCTACCAAACCAAGGAAATTGCGAATCTCGGTAGCTGATGACGGCCTAGGCCAGCTCTGCACCGCCTCTATCTTCTTCGGATCAACCTGAATACCCTCTCCGGACACCACGTGCCCCAAGAAAGCTACTGAATCAAGCCAGAACTCACGCTTTGAAAATTTTGCATACAACATCTTCTCCCTCAGAGTGAAGCACAGTACTCAAATGTTGCTCATGATCCTCCCGAGATCGGGAATATACTAATATATCGTCAATAAACACGATGACGAAGGAGTCAAGATAAGGCCGGAACACACTGTGCATCAAGTGCTTAAATGCCGCTGGGGCATTAGTCAGCCCAAATGACATAACCAGAAACTCATAATGACCATATCTAGTCCTGAAGGAAATCTTCGGGATGTCGGGCCCCCGAATCTTCAACTGATGATAGCCAAAACGCAAGTCAATCTTGGAAAATACCCTGGCACACTGCAACTGATCAAACAAGTCATCTATATGAGTCAAGGGATACCGGTTCTTCACCGTAACCTTGTTCAACTGCCGATAATCAATACACATACGCATAGAACCATCCTTCTTCTTCACAAACAACACCGGAGCACCCCAAGGTGACACACTAGGCCGAATGAACCCCTTATCTAGGAGTTCCTGAAGTTGCTCCTTTAGTTACTTCAACTCCGTTGGTGCCATACGATAAGGTGGAATAGAAATAGACTGAGTGCCTGGCACCAGGTCAATACCAAAATCAATGACCCTATCAGGTGGCAGGTCTGCAGGAAACATGTCCGGAAAATCACAAACCACAGGAACTGAATCAATAGCAGGAGTCTCACCACTGACATCCCTCACAAAAGCCAAATACGATAAACACCCCTTTTCAACCATACGTTGAGCCTTTAGGTAAGAAATCACCCTGTTAGGCACGTACTCAGAAGAACATCTCCACTCGACCCTCGAAAATCTTGGCATAGCTAAGGTCACGGTCTTAGCGTGACAATCAAGAACAACATGACATGGAGATAGCCAATCCATGCCCAATATCACATTAAAATCAACCATGTTAAGTAACAATAGGCCCACTCGGGTCTCTAGGCCCCCAATAGATATCACACATGATCGATGCACACGGTCCACAATAATAGTATCGCCCACCAGAGTCGACATATGAACCGATGCAACTAGAGACTCACGGGGCATATCTAGAAAATGGGCAAATTATGAAGAAACATAGGAATACGTAGAACCAGGGTCAAATTAGGCCAAAGCATCTCAGCGACAGACTGAGACAATACCTGTGATCACCACATCGGAGGCCATAGCATCTGGCCTGGCTGGAAGTGCATTGACACGATCCTGGCCTCCACCTGCACAACATCCCCCTCTAGGGCGGCCCCTGGCGGTCTAGCCCCCACCCCTTGTTGTCTGGGCGGGTGGTGAAGTAACTGGAGATGAATTCAAGGGATGGCCCCTCTGCTAAGAAGAACCACCAAAATGACGTGGACACTTCCTCCACATATGCCCAAACTCTCCGCACTCAAAACAACTCTCTGGAGCTGGAGACGGGGACTGAAGGAAACCCCTGGCACCAGAATGGCCACTAGAAGAATCATGCATAGAAGAACCGTGAACTGATGGTGCTCGAGATTGACTCTAGTCTGGAAGGGCACTGAACGAAGAATGGCCCGGCTGAGAACTGCGGGGACCATTCCCCAAAGGTGCACCACTATAGGTTGGGCGGACTGGCTGAGGAGGCCTGAATAAACGGCCTCTACCATACTGAAACTATCATCTGGAATGAGCACCACTAGAACTACCAGATCCACGAGGCCTCTTGGCCTCCCTCTCCTCTCGCGCCTGGCGGCGAACTGACTCAATATCTCGAGCAATATCAACAACCTGCTCGAAGGTAGCACCTAATACCCTCCCCCTAGTCATCAAAAGGCGGAGCTGATAAGTGAGGCCATCCACGAACCTCCTAATACTCTCCCTATCTGTAGGGACCAACTCGGTGGCATGATGAGCCAACTCTGAAAACTGCATCTCATACTGCATCACTGATAGCTCCCTCGGACGCAGCTGCTCAAACTGTCGGCGTTTCTCCTCCCTGTGAGACTGGAGAACATACTTCTCCAAGAAGATAGTGGAGAACTGCTACCAGGTGAGGGGTGCTGCACCAACAGGACTACGCCTCTCGAAGGACTCCCACCAAGTAAAAGCAACCCCAGAAAACTTAAAAGTAGCAAACGAGACCCCACTGGTCTCCATCCCTGCAGTACGAAATATCCTCTAACACTTATCCAGAAAACCCTAGGCATCCTCGCCCTCAGCACCACTGAATGTTGGAGGCTGAAATCTACTAAATCTCTCCAGCCCACGTTGCTTATCATCTGGCATAGCTGGAACCACGAAGTCCTGAACTGGAGCAATCGGCTGGGCTGGAACTGCCCCGGTGTCTGAAGGCCCTGAGTAACCTGCTCAGGTGTCCGGGCAGTTGGAGTCTGAATACCTCCCCCGGCTTGAGAAGTAGCAGCAGTAGAAGATACAACGATTTCCTGGGCAAGGCTAGTACATACTGTCAATATCTGAGCCAGGGTCTCATAAAGACCCAAAATAACAATGGTCACTGCTGGTGCCTGAGCTTGGCCTGCTAGAATATCTGCGGCAGGAACCTGATCCTGAATGGTAGGGGGACCCTCTGGTGCTGCCATGACTGCTGCACGGGTTGGTCCCCTACCTCTACCACAGCCTCGACCGCGGCCTCGACCTCTCACTTGTCTAGCTGGTGTCTGATCACCCTGATAGGTAGCGCGAGTCCTCACCATCTGTGAGAGAATGAAACAACAGAAGTTTAGATTTCCAGAATCAACAAAATGGCACGACAGAATTCAAGAAAATGAGATTTTTCCTAAGGGTTCTGCATCCTCTCGAAGATAAGTACAGACGTCTCCATACCGATCCGCAAGACTTTACTAAACCTGCTCATGACCGTTGAGTCATATGTAACCTAGGCTCTGATACCAACTTGTCACGACCCCAAAACCTAAGACGGATGTGATGGCGCCTATCATGGAACTAGGCTAGCCAACAATCGCATACTCACATAATATTTTCATAATTTAAACAAAAAAAGCCAAATAAATAATCTAACGACTACCCGCAAAATCTGGAGTCAACACATTGTGAGCATCTACGAGTAGTACAAAAAAACCCTACTATCATAATACATCAAGTCTCGGAATGAGGAACTAAATACAAAATACGAAATGGGAAAAGAGATGTTGTGGACGCTGAATAGCCACCTCGAAGTCCCAACTCAGGCTCCACAAGTAGGAAGAAAACTAGTGCTCGGTACCAACACTTGTATCTGCACACAGAGGTGCAGAGAGTAATGTGAGTATTCCAACTCATTAGTAATGAAAATAAATCAAGTTTGAGCAACAAAAAACACATAGGGTCAAATCATCAATTCACAGTAAGCACAGGATTTCTTTCCAAAAGTGTATACATTAAACCAATACACTTTAAAAGCCAACTTCAGTAAAAATCCTTTGAAAAATGTTATTTCCAACAATTTCAGAAAATGCCCAATAGTTTAGTGAAAAATGAAATAAATCATAAATAACCACTCGGGCCAAAATATGTATCATAAACCGCCCCTCGAGAAAATCATCACCCAGAATCAGTCGCTCAGCATGCCTTAAAATCACTCAATATCAGCTCCTCGGACATCCTCACTGCCACTCATGCCTCCCAGTCACTCATCACTCGTCACTCGGCACTCGCACTCAAGAGGTACATGCGCTCACTGGGGAAGTGTACAGACTCCTGAGGGGCTCCTTCAGCCCAAGCGCTAATATCAAGCCATCTCGTGGCATATCATATCCTCACAATCAGGCCCTCGGCCTCACTCAGTCAGAAACCATCAAAAAAGCCACTCGGGCTATCAGTAAAACGAGGTACTCGACCCAAAAACATCATTTTTATATCTCAAAACAGTGTAAATAAAATTGAGTTTCGAAATCAGTTAAACATAACATGACTGAGTGTAAATCATAAGTCAACACAGTGAAGAATAGCAGTAAAATCCCCCAAGGGGTCTAAACAGGTCGGTACAAGGCCCCATACATGTCTTACAACCCAAATATAACAATAGTCTGAAAACACGACTTAACATATGATTTAAAAGTAAATACGCAACTCAATAGTTGCCACGCGAAGGACCAAGTCCAAATCCCCAACCAGTGCATGCCACACACTCGTCATCCAGCATGTGCGCCACTCCAAAAATAGTGAGAAAATACGAAGTTCGGGGTTCCATACCCTCGCGACTAGATTTACAGTCATTACTTACCTAAACCGGCCCAAATACTAATCCGCGATGCTCTTGCCTCTCGAATCGGCTCCTGATTTCTCCGAATCTAACCAAAACTAGATTAATATCATCAATATACACTAAAGGAACAAAGCCCACTCGAAAATTATCAAATTTAACCAAAATTCCCAAAATTGGCCAAACCCGACCCCCGGGCCCACGTCTCGGAATTCTATAAAAATTGCATCACAAGAATCCTCATCCTTTCCTGAGTCTATACATATAAAATTCATCAAAATCCGACTGCAATTTCCCTTCAATTACTCAATCAAAGTCTCCAATTATCCAAGCCCTAACCCCCAATTTACACACTGATTTTCCCCTTAATTTCACCCTATTTCAGTCCAAGAATCACATAGAAACGAGTTTTAGGTTCAAATATCTTACCTCAACAAAGTCCTCTTGATTTCCTCTTTCAAAACCATCTCCAAAGCTTCAAACCCGCATGAAAATGGTGAAAGAAACACCAAAATTTTCTAAGGACCCTTTTTATATGATCTGCCCAGGGATTTTCCCACCTGCGGCCAATTGCTCGCACCTGCGGTCCCAGGTGCGCACCTGCGCATCCTACTTAAAGTACCATTTTCCGAACATGCGACTCCACAGGTGCGAATTCCTCTCCGTACTTGCGGCGTCGCACCTGCGGCCAACCTTCCGCAGGTGCGGCCACACCAGAAACATTCCACCAGCTGTTTTTCTTGTGCAAATTCCCAACTTCAACCTTCCGATGACTATCCAAAAACACTCCGAGCCCCTCGGGGCCTCAACCAAAAGTACCAACAAGTCATAAATATCACCCCGACTTAGTCGACCCCATGGAACAACCAAAATGACATCGAAACACCAATTCAACTCAGTATTCAAGCCTAAGAATCCTAAAACTTCTGAAAAATCATCTACGATGCCGAAACTACCCAAAACACGTCTGATTATCCTGAAAATTTTCACACACGTCCAAAATGAAACTACGAACCAGCTCCAACTCCCAGAATTCCATTCCGACCCCAGCCTATTTTCCACTGCCGACCGAAAATCATCAAAAATTGACTTTCGCCAATTCAACCATAATTCTACATCGGACTTCAAAACCACATTCCGAACACACTCCTAAGTACCAAATCACCTAACAAAGCTATCCAAACCATAAAATTTTCATTCTGAGATCGTTTACCAATAAGTCAACTCCCAATTGACTTTTCCAACTATTAAGCCAATTTAAGAGACTAAGTGTCTCAGATCTCACCACGACCACCCCGAACCCAAACCAACCGACCCAACACATCATAATTAGGTTAACTAGCATATAGCAAAGCTGAAATAGGGGAAATGGGGCTAACCTCACAGAACGACCGGTCAGGTTGTTACATTAACGTAGGAGACTTAGTTTTAAGAAAGTGACTCATAACACCCGGGAACTCAATGCTAGGAAGTTAGGACCAAATTGGGAAGGATCTTACCAGATTTTAGCTATAATCGAAAAGGGCTCGTATCAACTGAAAAATCAATATGGAGTTAAATTTTTAAGAATTTGGAACATGAGCCATCTCAAACGATGGTATTGTTGAACACTGATGAGTAGACTGAAAGTATGAGCTGCATCATTTTTTCCTTTGTCCAGTGTTTTGTCCTAAATGGGTTTGTCTGGCAATGTTTTTAATGAGGCAGCAACGTAAAGCATATTACGAGGATAAATTATTAATGGCAGCAGAGAATACATTGGTTGAATCCTCATACTTTGCATTCTAACACTAGAGGAATTCATTTCTACCGGTATCAGATCGTGATCAAAAACTCTAAAGGTGCTTGTGTTATCATAAAAGTAAAAGCAAGTTGAATAGGTTATCTGCTAACATAGTTATACCAGGGACTGCTGAAATGAGAGAACATATTTTGAGCTTAGAAGATCAATTATTATGGATCACCTCAAGTTGAGACCAGGGATTGTGCATTTAGCCCCTAGTGTAACGACCCGACCGGTCATTTTGAGTATTTTAGCCATGTTTGATGCTTTATATATGTGTTCTTGTTGTTATAGGTTTTGGAATTGAACTGGGACACCTAGTTCAAAGGTTGGAAGCTTAAGTTGTAAGATTTTACTAAGGTTTGGATTTTGTATATTTGACCTCGGATCGGATTTCTGATAGTTCCATTAAGTCTAGATGGTGATTTTAGACTTAGTTGTGTGTCTAGATTTGGATTCGGTGGTTCCTAGGTTGTTTTGGCTTGAATCGAAAGTTGGGTATTTGAAGGTTTAGAAGGTTATAGGTTTGAACGGAGGTTGACATTGATGATATCTTGTTTGAATAGTTGTTCTGGGAGTTGGAATAGATTCCTTGTGCCATTTAGGACTTGTATGGAAAATTTAACGTCATTAAGAGTTGTTTCGGCGTGTTCAGCGTAAGTTTTGAATTCAGAAATTTGGATTAGTTCATTAAGTTTTGATTGCGGTGTGATTCTTAGTATTGATATTATTTTGTGTGACTTGAGGCCACCAGTAGGTACATGTTATGTTTTGGAATTGGTTGGTGTGATTGGACGGGGTCCGTGGGGCCTCGAGGATGTTTCGAACCAATCCCCCTTTGTTTTGGACTGTTGAATTACTGGTGTCTAGTGTCTTCATCACGATCGTGACAAGGTAGGAACATTTGCGGATGGTTAGTGTGAGCTGGGCAGTCTCCCTTCATCGCATTCACGATTGGGCCCCGCCTTCACGAAGCAACTGGGAGCTGGAAGGGGTTTTGCCTACGCGCTCGCGAGGTACTGGCTGCGTTCGTGTTGGGTGAGGTAAGTTATTCATCGCGTTCTCCATAGTGTGGACACAAACGTTAAGGTAATTTTGAGCTGGTGACTTGACCTTCGCGATCGTGATGTATGTCCCGCGATCATGATGCATATGCCTGCGCGGACCCTTAAGTACTCTATTCTGAGGGTTTTAGTCATTTTATCATATTTTTTAGATTGGGAGCTCGGAGTTGGGCGATTTTTGAGGGGATTTTCACAATTTGGATTAGGTGAGTGTTTTTTACTCGAATTTACTTATTATTCATGATTTCAACATTTAGTTTAGACTTTAATTGGTGAATCCAAGTGAAGAAAATTAGGGATTTTGATAAAAAGAACGTTTCAAAAAGAAATAAGAGGATTTCGACCTCGATTCAGAGTTGGATTTGGATGAAACTTGTTTGGTTGTACTAATATTCAAATGGGTGTTCGGTATTTGTGTCACGCCTCAAAATCGAGGGACGAGACCGGCACCTAACCGAATGATTCCGGTCAAGCGGACCTGGATTGCCTTTCTTACCCAACGCGTTACCCCGTGTGCACAATATACAAATTTATAAAGAATTTACAACATAATTTCCATATATCCTCTTTTAAAGCTTAAATCCTTTGATGATCCCAAAATTATTCAAACTAAACACAACATTTCCATCACGAAACCACGATTCTGAATAATTACAACTACTACCCAATATATATATATATATATATATATATATATATATATATATATACACACATCCCACACAGTGTCTACGGAGCCTCTAAGAGTACTAGGAGTTTACATAGACTTGCCGGTAACAAGGCCCTGGCTATACCTTTTACAACATAAGCAAAAGAGAATGATATGGTTCACACACAGCCCCGAGAGAAAATGGGGCTCACCAGAACTGCTGAAGAGATGAAGAGGAGGCACCACTAACAGCGGGCCGATCTACCTGCTATAGAACCACATAAATCCATATAAAAGATGTAGTGCCCCCGACAAAACGGACGTTAGTACCATTGAATAGTACTAGCATATATAGACAAATTTTATTCTATGTAAAATCAAGCAATACACATATAAGAGGAAGTTAAGAAACCCAAACAAATATTGCACAGGGATACAGAGAATCACAAATGAGGTTTTCACATTTTCTTATTTCAATTGTTCCCTTTTTGCAGCGCGAAGCCCGATCCCACCTTACAATCATATTCCACCCTTATTTCTTCTGTTGCAGCGTGCAACCCGATCCCATCTCACAATCACATTACACCCTTATTACTTCTGTTGCGGCGTGCACCCCTATCCCACCGTACAATTCTGTTGCGGCGTGCCACCCGATCCCACCTTACAATTTTGTTGCGGCGTGCAACCTGATCCCACATTACAATTCTATTGCGGCGTGCAACCCGATCCCATCGTACAATCATATTTGATAGCAACAATAACCAACAATTATATCACAGGGATTTTCATCATCAAGAACATAAGTTCACATCAACCAACAACTATATGATGTCAAGGCACAATAATCCTTACCAAACAATAATTTCATGTATGGGGTTGCCATCACTATTTAACTCAATTAAATCAATCCATAGTTTCTTTACATCATTCGCCACACTCGGCCTTTAGTAATTAGATACATTGCCACATTAGAGTACGTTAACATTCTTTCATTTAGTAGCACATACTTCCATATCGACATATTTGAACATTTAACGAATTTTACACATGATAGGGTAAGCACGAAGAATCACCTTTCACTGTCACAATTAGCATGGTAATCGACTAAGGAAGTCATAGAATGAAATTTTACACCTCGACACAGCAGGATAATCAATTCACATATGCTTAAGCAAGAATTTCATACCGTGTGCTCGGACACCAACAAGGTGACTCTACAAAGATTAAAGTTAGCCATACATACCTTGAATCAGAATTCCCCTTAAATTTTCTACCACAATTCACCGGACCTTCTAGCACCTTCAATCTAGTTCACAATGTGGCATAATTGAACTTAGAATTAGGAATAATGATCATGTCTTGAACTCACTTGAGCATTCTATCAAACACTAGGTGTTCCTTTAGATTAAATGGCCTCTTTTTAGTGAAAGATTACTCTAACCCATTTCCTTTTACTAGATTATGACTAGTTGGTTACATGCATGCAAGAATCCTACCCTCATCTTCATGAACTCATCTAACCATGTTTCATTTTAACAAAATCTGGAAATTAAGGTTGATGGGGTAGAAGCTTACCTCTTGTAGCGAAGAAAATGGTGTCCTACTTGATCAATTCCAGGCCTGAGTAGTGATGGAGGAACAAATTTGATGAAGTTGGAACTCTCTCTCTCTAGAACCCACTCTCTCCTCTCTCTAATTTATTAGAAAATAAGCTTAAAATGAATGGGGTAAATGTTTTAATGAACTGGGGGTCGGGTATAAAATTAGAACTTTAACAGCCCAGAAGCAGAAATGCGGTCAGCGATGCGATCGCATTCCTGCTATGCGGTCCGCATTCCTGTCGCATAAATGGCCCTCAAATGGGCCAAAAATAAAAGCAAACTTCCCAAGTATGCAACCACTATGCGGTCTGCATACCTGTTATGCGATCGCATAGTGCATCGCATAACTCCCTCTGCAAAAAATCAAGGTGCAAGAATGCAACAACTATGCGGCCCGCATTCGTGAAATGCGATCGCATTCTAGGCCGCATAGTTGTCCTCAAAATGGACAACAAACTATCCAAGTATGCAACCACTATGCGGTCTGCATACCTGATCTGCTATCGCATAGTGGACCGCTGACCTGCACAAATCTGAAAAATTATATCTTTTAAGTCCCGGGGTACTTTTTACTCAACAAGGGTCCGTTTTAATAATTTCTACAGGCATAACAACAAGGGGACCTATTTGGGCATTATTTTTAGCCATGAAATTTTACGGGTCTTTACATTCTCCCCTACTTAGAATCATTCGTCTTCGAATGAGGATTGGGGAATCACTTAGTTAAGAGAACACAAAACATGCCAACCTCCAAATTTTTACTAACTCCGATATTTCCTGAAAATTTCACCAGATTTTCCTTTGTAATTAGTCCTATCTACCTGTCAGAGAGCCCTCGAAACACATTTTAACCAATTCCACGCATTTTTAGTTACTCTATCAACTTGCACATAATCCGGTCATTTCAACAAGCTACATATAATTCAATTACTTCCACGAGCCTCACATAGTTCGGTTAACTCCATAAACTTACATATCATTTAACTATCACATGAATTGCACATAATTTACCTTACTTTAAGGAGTTGCACATTACCCAAATAATTACAACATACACAAATATGGCACAACTTGAGAAGTTACAATAGTATAGAAACTAGGGGGAAAATGGGGTGCTTTTGCGCAAAATTTGACACAATATATAATTGCTTAGCAATGACAATTTTCAAACCATTACAGGACTTATTCAAACAAATGGGGATATTTCTCTTTCATTTCATTTTCCGCTTCCCACGTGGCTTCTTCGACTTGTTGACTTCGCCATAATACTTTAACAGAAGCAATCTCTTTGTTCCTCAATCTACGGACTTGCCTATCAAGAATAGCAACTGGAACCTCTTCATATGAAAATCCTTCATTAATTTTAACCGTCTCAACCGGCACAATGGCGGATGGATCTCCAATCACCTTCTTCAACATGGACACATGAAACATCGGATGTACTAATGACATCTCATGGGGCAATTCCAGCCTATAAGCCACTTGTCCTATCCTTTGAGAAATCCTATATGGCCCGACATACCTTGGGCTCAATTTCCCTTTCTTCCAAAACCGCATCACTCCTTTCATGGGAGACACCTTCAAGAATACCCAATCATCTACTTGAAACTCCAAATCTCTTTGACGGACGTCCGCAAAGGATTTCTGATGACTATGAGCAGTCTTCATCCTCTTCTGAATGAATTTAACTTTTTCCATTGCTTGGTGCACAAGATCCGGTCCTAGCAGTTCCGCCTCACCAACCTCGAACCATCCAATCGGAGACCTACACCTCCTTTCGAACAATGCCTCAAATGGGGCCATCTGAATACTAGCATGGAAATTGTTATTATAAGAAAATTCTATAAGTGGCAAGTGATCATCCCAGCTACCCTAGAAATCTAATACACAAGCCCGTAACATATCTTTAAGCGTCTGAATGGTCCGCTCTACCTGACCGTCTGTTTGCGGGTGGAAAGTTGTGCTCAGATTTACCTGCGTCCCCAAACCTTGCTGAAATTTCTTCCAAAAGTTAGCTATGAACTGGGTCCCTCGATCCTAGATAATAGATACTGGAGTGCCATGAAGCCTAACTATTTCTTTGATATACAACTGAGCGTACTGTTCTGCAGTATCGGTGGACTTGACTAGCAAGAAGTTAGCTGATTTCGTGAGTCGATCCACTATCACCCAAATTGAGTCGAACTTGCGTTGAGTGCGGGGTAACCCTACCACAAAGTCCATATTGATCATCTCCCATTTCCACATTGGTATTTCTATGAGCTGCGTCAACCCACCGGGCCTCTGATGCTCATCCTTCACTTGCTGACAATTCGGACACCTAGCCACAAAGTCCGCCACACCCCTCTTCATACCATTCCACCAATAAATCTCCTTGAGATCATGATACATCTTTGTAGAACCTATGTGTACTGAATACCTGGAATTGTGAGCCTCTGCCATTACCCTTTCCCGAAGATCATCCACGTCTGGAACACATAGCCTCTCTTGGCACCGCAAATCACCGTCATCATTGCCGAGTGAAAATGATGTAGTCTTGTGATTCAAAACTGCCTCTCTCAACTGTACCAATGCTGGATCTCTGAATTACTTTTCCTTGACTTCCATTACAAGTGAAGATTCTGCTCCATTACGCACCACGACATCCCCTTCGTCTGAGGTTGAAAGACAGGCCCCCAGACTAGCCAACTGATAAACCTCCCGAGCCAAAGACCTCTTATCTGCTTCCAAATGAGCCAAGCTACCCATGGACTTCCGACTAAGGGCGTCGGCCACCACATTCGCCTTCCCTAGATAGTACAAAATATTCATATCATAATCCTTGAGCAATTCCAACCATCTTCGCTGCCTTAAGTTTAACTCCTTCTGCTTGAATAAGTATTGAAGACTCTTGTGGTCTGTGAACACGTCCACATGGACCCCATAAAGATAATGCCGCCAGATCTTCAATGCAAACACAACCTCCGCGAGCTCCAAATCATGCGTTGGGTAATTCTTCTCGTGATTCTTGAGTTGCCTACAAGCATACTCTATAACCTTCCCGCACTGCATCAATACACACCCCAAACCAACCCTTGAAGCATCACAATAAACCACAAATCCCTCTGTACCCTCTGGCAAGGTCAACACCGGCGCCGAAGTCAATCTCAATTTCAGTTCCTGAAAACTCTTTTCGCAAGCATCGGACCACTGAAACTTAACCGCTTTCTGCGTCAGCTTAGTCAATGGGGAGGCGAGGGTAGAGAATCCCTCCACGAACCTCCTATAATATCTAGCCAAACCCAAGAAACTATGAATCTCTGTCGGGGTCGTTGGCCTAGGCCAATCCTTTACCGCTGCAATCTTTTGGGGATCAACCCGAATCCCTTTCCGGGAAACGACATGGCCCAAAAAGGTGACTGATTCTAGCCAAAATTCACAATTTGAAAACTTTGCATACAACTGGTGCTGATGAAGAGTCTGCAGAACTGCCCTGAGGTGAGTAGCATGATCTTCCTGACTTCGTGAATAAACAAGGATATCGTCAATGAAGACAATCACAAAAGAGTCCAGAAACGATTTGAAAACTCGATTCATAAGATCCATAAAAGCTGTTGGGGTGTTGGTTAGCCCAAAAGACATTACCAGAAATTCAAAGTGCCCATATCGAGTCCTGAAGGCAGTCTTAGGAATATCCTGCTCCCTGATCTTTAACTGGTAATACCTGGACCGCAAATCAATCTTTGAGAAGAACCTAGCACCTTGCAACTTGTCGAAAAAATCATCTATCCGAGGCAATGGATATTTGCTTTTGATAGTGACCTTGTTGAGCTGCGGATAATCGATGCACATCCGAAGTGATCCGTCTTTATTTCTGACAAAGAGAACCGGTGCGCCCCAAGGCGACACACTTGGCCGTATGAAACCCCTTTCTAATAGATCTTTCAATTGCTCTTTTAACTCTCTCAATTCTGCTGGCGCCATTCGGTAATGTGGAATAGATGTTGGTTGCATATCTGGCAATACATCAATCCCGAAATTGATCTCTCTATCTGGTGGAATCCCAGGAAGCTCGTCCGGAAATACTTCAAGAAATTCATTCACAACAGGCACATATTCGGGAGCAGGCACCTCTGAAGTGGTGTCCGCAACCCGTACCAAATGGTAGATGCACCATTTTCTGATCACCTTTGAGGCCTTAAGGTAGGAAATAAGCCTACCTCTTGGCACAACTATTCCCCTCCCACTCAATAACTGGTTCGTTAGGACACTCAAGCCTCATAATCCTGGTTTGGCAGTCGAGTTTAGCAAAGCACGAATAGAGCCAATCCATCCCTATAATTACATCAAAATCTACCATTTCTAACTCAATAAGATCGGCCATGGTATCCCGACCATGCACCGTGACAAACACAATTCCTATAGACTCGCACGGGCGTAATAGAATCACCAACCGGAGTCGACATAGAGAACGGCTCGTGAAGATGGTCAGGTTCTATCCCAAAGCTTGAAGCAATAAATGGAGTAACATATGACAAAGAAGACTTGGGATCAATAAGAGCATAAACATCATGTGACTGAACAATCAGAATACCTGTGACAACATCTGGGGAAGCCTCCACACTCTGGCGATCACTCAAAGCATAGAACCGACTGGGTCCCCCTCGACCCTGTGCTCTACCCCTAGCTACATCGCGCCCTGCTGGAGCTGGAAGGCTTGCGGAAGATGTAGCAGCTAAAGAACTTGATGGCTGAGCAGTGCCCCTACCCGTGCCCTGACGGGGTGCACGACAGTCTTGCTGAATGTGACCTCTCACTCCACACCTATAGCATACTGGTATGTCCAAGTAACAGGGCTCAGAATGAAACCTCCCACACTTATGGCATGGGGCCCTCTGCCGCTGCTAGAACCTCCCACTGGAATGACCCGACTGATGGAACCTCCTGCTTTCTGAACCTAGTCCAATGCGGCCTCCCTGCTGATAACTGTGTCTGGTTCCGGCACACTGGCTGAAGACTGAGCATAGGACTGAGATGGCCCTGATGACCCTCTCCCAAGGACTGATCTCCCTCCTCCAACTGAACTCCCAGGGTTGCCTGGTGACCGGGCCCTACTACTACTCTCCCTCTCCATTCTTATCTTTAATTTTCGAGCCTTCGTAGCCTGGGCAAATCCCACAATCTTCCCGTAGTTCATATCTGAATAGAGCATCTGTAGCAGCTTCATTAATAACTAAGGGACCAAGGCTCTGAACAAACCGACGAACTCTAGCCTCCATAGAAGACACCAAGTGAACAGCATATTTGGACAAGCGCACGAACTCCATATGATACTCCCACACACTCCGGTTGCCCTGCTTGAGGGCCTCAAACTCTGTAGCACGGGCTACCATAATCTCGGCAGGCAAGAAATGATCAATAAAGGCATCCACAAACTCCTCCCACCTTGCCGGAGGGCTCCCCTCTCCACGGGAACTCTCCCACATCTCGAACCACAAATATTCCGCTCCTTCAGACGATAGGAAGCCAACTCAACCCCCTCTGTCTCAGTAGCCCTCATAACTCGGAGGGTCTTGCACATCTCATCAATGAACTCCTGAGGATCAGCCTCTGGGTCGGTTCCTATGAACTCTGGAGGGGCTAACCGCAGAAACTGGTTGACTCTGGAACCTAAAGAATTCCCTTCCTCGCTAGAGGATGCAGGGGCAGCATGTGACCTTTGGGTCTAGGAGGCCACTAGCTGAGTCAGCATCTGTATAGCTACCCTGAGGTCTCTATCAGAAATACCACGACCTGAACCTGGGACTGAGGAAGGATCAGGAACATCAACGGGAGGGACTGTAGAACCCTCCGCTGGAGCAGGAATAGGAATAGTCTAGCCTGAAGTGGAGGAGTCAGGCAGATTTGTGGCCGGGGAGTCATTCGCACCCGCACCATCAGCTGGAGTATTTATGACCACTCCTAGGGTGGCATTGGCTTCTAGGCCGAGTTGAGCTCTCTTCTTGGGTGCCATTTACTGAAAATTGGAACAGTTCACGAGTTAGAGATAGAAACCTCACCTTCCACCACATCACACGATACAGAATAACAATAAAGGGTATTTTTCCTAAATATCCATGCAGCCCCCTAATTATAGATGTGGTTGACAACACACCGATAAGAAGGGCTCTACTAGACACGGCTCCGAGACATCCTAGGACACTTTTAAAATCTGAGGCTCTAATACCAAGTTTGTCACTCCCCAAAATCGAGGGACGAGACCGGTACCTAACCGGATGATTCTGGTCAAGCGGACCTGGATTGCCTTTCCTACCCAACGCGTTACCCCGTGTGCACAATATACAAATTTATAAAGAATTTACAACATAATTTTCATATATCCTCTTTTAAAGCTTAAATCCTTTGATGATCCCAAAATTATACAAACTAAACACAACCCAAAATTATCCATCACGGAACCACGATTCTGAATAATTACAACTACTACCCAAAATATATATATATATATATATATATATATATATATACAACCAACACAGTGTCTACGGATCCTCTAAGAGTACTACGAGTTTACATATACTTGCCGCTAACAAGGCCCCGGCTATACCTTTTACAACATAAGCAAAAGAGAATGATATGGTCCACACACGGCCCAGAGAGGAAATGGGGCTCACCAGAACTGCTGAAGAGATGAAGAGGAGGCACCACTAACAGCGGGTCGATCTACCTGCTATAGAACCACATACATCCATATAAAAGATGTAGTGCCCCCGACAAAAGGGACGTTAGTACCATTGAATAGTACTAGCATATATAGACAAATTTTATTCTATGTAAAATCAAGCAATACACATATAAGAGGAAGTTAAGAAACCCAAATAAATATTGCACAGGGATACAGAAATTCACAAATGAGGTTTTCACATTTTCTTATTTCAATTGTTCCCTTTTTGCAGCGCGAAGCCCGATCCCACCTTACAATCATATTCCACCCTTATTTCTTTTGTTGCAGCGTGCAACCCGATCCCATCTCACAATCACATTACACCCTTATTATTTCTGTTGCGGCGTGCAACCCGATCCCACCATACAATTCTGTTACGGCGTGCCACCCGATCCCACCTTACAATTCTGTTGCGGCGTGCAACCCGATCCCACCGTACAATCATATTTGATAGAAACAATAAGCAACAATTATATCACAGGGATTTTCATCATCAAGAACATAAGTTCACATCAACCAACAACTATATGAAGTCAAGGCACAATAATCCTTACCAAATAGCAATTTCATGTATGGGGTTGCCATCACTATTTAACTCAATTAAATCGATCCACAGTTTCTTTTCATCATTTGCCACACTCGGCCCTTAGCAATTAGATACATTCCCACATTAGGGTACGTTAACATTCTTTCATTTAGTAGCACATACTGCCATATCGACATATTTGAACATTGGACGAACCTTACACATGATAGGGTAAGCACGAAGAATCACCTTTCACAGTTGCAATTACAATGGTAATCGACTAAGGAAGTCAGAGAATGAAATCTTACACATCAACACAGCAGGACAATCAATTCACATATGCTTAATCAAGAATTTCATAACGTGTGCTCGGACACCAACAAGGTGACTCTACAAAGATTAAAGTTAGCCATACATACCTTGAATCGGAATTCCCCTTTAATTTTCTACCACAATTCACCGGACCTTTTAGCACCTTCAACATAGTTCACAATGTGGCATAATTGAACTTATAATTAGGAATAATGATCATGTCTTCAACTCACTTGAGCATTCTATCAAACACTAGGTGTTCCTTTAGATTAAATGGCCTCTTTTTAGTGAAAGATTACTCTAACCCATTTCCTTTTACTAGATTATGACTAGTTGGTTACATGCATGCAAAACTCCTACCCCCATCTTCATGAACTCATCTAACCATGTTTCATTTTAACAAAATCTGGAAATTAAGGTTGAAGGGGTAGAAGCTTACCTCTTGTAGCGAAGAAAATGGTGTCCTACTTGATAAATTCTAGGCCTGAGTAGTGATGGAGGAACAAATTTGATGAAGGTTGAACTCTCTCTCTCTAGAACCCACTCTCTCCTCTCTCTAATTTATCAGAAAATAAGCTTAAAATGAAAGGGGTAAGTGTTTTAATGAACTTGGGATCGGGTATAAAATTAGAATTTTAACAGTCCCGAAGCAGAAACTCGGTCAGGGATGCGATCGCATTCCTGCTATGCGGTCCGCATTCCTGTTGCATAAATGGCCCTCAAATGGGCTAAAAAGAAAAGAAAAATGCCCAGGTATGCGACCACTATGCGGTCTGCATACCTGTTATACAATCGCATAGTGCGTCGCATAACTCCCTCCGCAAAAAATCAAGGTGCAAGAATGCGACAACTATGCGGCCCGCATTCGTGAAATGCGATCGCAATCTAGGCCGCATAGCTGTCCTCAAAATGGACAGCAAACTATCCAAGTATGCGACCACTATGCGGTCCGCATACCTGATCTGCGATTGCATAGTGGACCGCAAATCTGTGCAAATCTGGAAAATTATATCTTTTAAGTCACAGGGTAATTTTTACTCAAAAAGGGTCTGTTTTAAGAATTTCTATAGTTATAACAACACGGGGACCTATTTGGGCATTATTTTTAGCCACGAAATTTTACGGGTCTTTACATTCTCCTCCACTTAGAATCATCCGTCCTCGAATGAGGATCGAGGAATCACTTAGTTGAGAGAACACAAAACATGCCAACCTCCAAATTTTTACTAACTCCGATATTTCCTGAGAATTTCGCCAGAGTTTCCTTTGTAATTAGGCCTATCTACCTGTCAGAGAGCCCCCGAAACACATTTTAACCAATTCCACACATTTTTAGTTACTTTATCAACTTGCACATAATCCGGTCATTTCAACAAGCTACATATAATTCAATTACTTCCACAAGCCTCACATAGTTCGGTTAACTTCACAAACTTACATATCATTTAACTATCACATGAATTGCACATAATTTACCTTACTTCAAGGAGCTGCACATTACCAAAAGAATTACAACATACACAAATATGGCACAATTTGAGAAGTTATAATAGTAGGGAAACTAGGGGGAAATGGGGTGCTTTTGCACAAAATTTGACAAAATATATAATTTCTTAGGAATGACAATTTTCAAACCATTACCGGACTTATTCAAACAAATGGGGATATTTCTCTTTCATTTCATTTCCACTTCCCACGTGGCTTCTTCGACTTGTTTACTTCGCCATAACACTTTAACAAAAGCAATCTCTTTGTTCCTCAATCTACAGACTTGCCTATCAAGAATAGCAACTGGAACCTCTTCATATGACAATCCTTCATTAATTTTAATCGTCTCAACCGGCACAATGGAGTTATTATCTTGCTTGCATGTGTTATCAATGGGTGTAGGAACATTGTTGAGCTAAAAATGTTTAAGGATGGGTTGAAGGTTGATGAAATACTCTATAAAAGGACCTTAAAGACTTAATGCACACCTAGTGTTTTATGGGACGCTCAAACGAGCTAAGACTATGAATATTTTGCTAAATTGTGTTCAATTTTTTTATATCTCGAAATAGATTGGGGATTTCTAGGATTTTCGGAACGTTGTAGTAATTTAAGAAAAAGCTCAAGCAAGGTATGTGGGCTAAACATTATCTCTCGGAATTGAATTCCATATTTTTTCCGCAAGTTTAAGTATGACCAGCCCCAAATCCCAAATTTCTTCATCTCGGGTTATCCCTTATAAACTCATAAACATGATTCTTTCGAATGGGCCTTATATTGAATAATACATGTTTAAAGTAAGGATTGATTATTAAAATGGCACAGTCTCAAGTGGTAATTTTAATGAAAACTGTTATACTAATTAGGTGAAGAAGACTCGATGTTCTCAATACTCCTACTTGCCAGTATGTGTACTAAATGCCTTGATTGAGTGTGCTTAGTAGATGATAAACTATAAAGATACTTGAAAAAGAATTAAATACACTGGGGAAATAGAGTGTGGATAACATATATACTTGTGCCTAGCAAGGCCTATGAAATGAGAAAATATATATTTGAAATAGATTACGAGACGAGCCTCGACTCAACTATTTAAGATAACTTCTAAAAATGGAATTTTCCTAAAAGCTCTTTGAGGTATGTATGGCTAAAACCTCTTCTTCTTGGAAATAGAACCTCCATGAGGCTCTCTCACAACTGGTATATGTGAAAGACTCTATATGCCCATTATTCGTGTTTTCACTTATGTGTACTTGACGTGCTTGAATTGAGTTACTTGTTGATGAAAGTGGTATTGATGTGTAAAATGCGGAAAGGACCTGAATTATGGAATAGGGCCAAGTACCGAGTATGAAATAACAATTGGGCCACTAGCAGTTCCGAAATTGTAACATGAGCGTGAAATGAGAAATGAGATCGAATGATAAAATCTGGACGTCTTGAGTAAGACGGCCTAGCCGATCGGGCTGTGATCGAAAACCATGCCGCACACATGGTGGTGATGTGCTATGAGCTGAATTGGAATTAAAATCGAAATTTGTGTTGTGGAAACATGTCTCCAGGGGAGACGACCTAGCCGATCGGGTAGTGATCGGACTCCGTATACCAGTACGGTAGTGGTGCGAATAATGATATGTTTATGCTAGTGATGGCCAAGATAAAGTTAAAAATGATTCTCTTGAAAGCTTGTGTGATTCCTTAATTGATGTTGTTATGGTGCTTATATTTCTCATTCAATTATTGAATTCTTTTTATTGCATTATTGATCTTTCTAAGGAGATATGTGTTACTTCCGTATGTTCACAATCGTTAGGTTTCACTTGGGCATTTCGATGTTATTGATTGTGACTGGATTGCTTATATGGCTTTCCTTTTCTTGTATGGTTATTCTATTTTGAAAGATGATTTTTAGCTTTACATACTAGTACTATTCGACAGTACTAATGTCCCTTTTGCCGGGGGCGGTGCATCTTTAATGGATGTAGGTGGTTCCATAGTAGGCGGCAATGATCAGTGATATATGTTCCTTCCAGCTAACTTGGCGATTTCCATTTCATTTCGGGGTCCTGTGTCATTGGTTTATCGTGTACTTTTCATTTGAGGTATAGTCGGGGCCTTGTTGCCGACATTTCCATATATCTCTTCAGTTGTATTTAGAGGCTTCGTAGACAGGTTGTGGGTGGTGCCGGGTATTGGAATTGGATAGGAAAACATTTATATTTGGCGAATATGTTTTCTTTATGTCTAATAATTGTAATAACCCGATTATTACGGCTGAAACTGCTAATGGAAACAAAAATAAAAGTTGTTAATGATATGTTTATAAGTATGATAAATGGAGTTCACCTCCTCTTTATTCACGAATTAGTTGGGTAGAATAAGACCTATCAGGCTTGCTCAGTCGGGTTTACTCGGTTGAGCACCAGTCACGCCCCTCGGTTTTGGGGCATGACAAACTTGGTATCAGAGCCTAAGGTTTTAAAGTGTCCTAGGATGTCTTGGAGCCGTGTCTAGTAGATTCCTTCTTACCGGTGTGTTGTCGACCACATCTATAAGTTGGAGGCTATTTGGACATTTAAGAATTTCACCCTTCTTTGATACTCCAGATCGTGCGGTAGATTCCAAGATAGGGAGCTAATTTCCTCGCTATGTCTTATTCTCAAGATGAGTAATCTTGATACCATAATCCACAAGTTTGAAGCAGTAAGGAGGGAATGACCCTACCATTTAATCTGAGGGAGATTGCCTAAGAGTTTGTTAGGAGAATGTATCGAGCCATGGAGGGATTAGTAGAACTTGTTTCTAAGGGAGTACCCTTGTTCCTATTAATGTCACTGCACCACCAGACCATGTAGTATATCAGTATGTTACCAACGTACATTAGGTATGTGGAGTCGAGGGGNTATTAATGTCACTACACCACTAGACCATGTAGTATATCAGTATGTTACCCCACGTACGTTAAGGATATGGATTCAAGGGAAATCGATTAAGTTATTGCCCTATCAACCTAAAGTCACCAAGTAAGTCACTCCTTAGTACATCATTAGGAACAACACAAAAATTTTATTTGTTGTATATGTACATTCATATTGAAGAGTTCTTATAAACATGGTCTTACAAGATGTTGAATCAAAAAAAATATTTCATGCACCAACTCTTTGAATGAGACGCATTATTCGTGAATCCACTCTATCACAAATTCTCTTATTTACATACTCTTGTGGAATTATGTTCTATAATTATGTCCTTGAATTGAGTTATAACTCTAGGATTAATACTTCCCACTTGTCTTCCTAAATTCTCAACAAGGGATTATACCCGGTGAATTTCTTATAGAACATTTTATTTAAATGGGCAACATCTGATCGCTTGTGCCTATACATGCACCCTCGTAAAGTTTACCTATGTGGTGTCAAGTTCCATGTAAAGCATCCCAGTGTTGCGATCCCTCTCGAGTCACTCCTCTTCTCACTGGTGTATATGGCTTCTAAAGTTTGAATAATCACTCTACTCTCTTGCGAATATCATCATGAAACATTCTCACTATCTAGTAACATAAGACCATACCTTAACACGTATCATATGAGTGCGCGTCAATCGAAATGGTCATCGTGCGCATAAAGTGTCTCTGAAAATTTTGATCCTCACATCTCCGTCGTAGGAAGACTCTTATGTTTTCATCTTAGTGTAACTCTCACATCCACTTGGGATATCACATAGCAAGTAGCTCACTTTGTTCCTAGTATTGTGGTTGTCTGTGACATGGTCTTGTACAGCAGTTGGAAATCAATATAGCAGAAGAATGTCCAGCTCATAAGAAATGTTTTTTTCTCTTTACACCTCCACAACATGTGTTAATTGTGTTCTTTAGTTAGTGAATTCATTATGCTAGTTTCCCAACACTTGTTCGATAACTATGAGAGAGCGCGGCCTTCTATGTATCACTATAACACTTCCTTTCTCATAAGGACCCTAAATAAGCTCTCTGTCAAGACGAAATGCACTTTTGGGGATTCTCATAGCACAACGCCTACTTCTTATGTTTTCCTGTCTTTTATTAGCATCTGGGTACTTCTCAAGTCAAAATCTATGGAGAACTCATTATGAATATCCGCAAACCTTCAATGATTATTTTATACTATCTCGTTGGGTTCCATTGTCTTTACACACTCAACTTCTAGAATCATTGACTATGTCTTTGTCATGTGTGGGGAGTTTTGCTATCCTTGGCATTCCACCTCCCTGGGTGGATAGGAGTTTTATTTGTCTTTATCCCCCGAGCATCATGTTAACCATTAGAATTCCTCTAGCCAATACCTGATTTTGTCCCAATATTAAGATGTCCTAGCTATGTGGATTCACTCGTAAAAGGATGAGATTAGATGCTTTCAGATTTTTGCACATATCATGAGCATATTGATTTGGAAGACAAGTTGTCGTATTTTTAGTTATCCCATATAGGATCAATTGTCGGGAAGGGTTAAGTTGTTTGAATTATGATAATCTCATACGTGTTTGACTTCTTTTTCATCCTCATGGGCTTGTGGCATAGCTTCCTTGTACCAATTAATGTTAAGAGTGTAATTCAACTTCATGTATTTCCTTTGAAATCTCACATCCATGTTGCAAGAATCTTACAATTTGGAGCTAAACTAACTTCCTTGCACTCAAGGAGGCAACCGGTGTAACATACTTGACCACTTCTCCTTAAAGCTTACTATTGTCGGGCAAGGCATATATGGAAAGGAAAAATTGTTACTATCCATTTCATAACTCGTCGCCTCCCAAGAATAACTGATGCTAGCATCTTCATCCTCCCGATCATGACTCCCATGTATCTCATGTCTAGAAAGGCCCACTTCTTTTAGATCTCATGATCACGTACATGGTTCCCACCTTATCAATGCGTGCTAGTTAACTCTATGCTTCATTTGTCTAATGATTAAAGTCATCACAATGATTAACCATGTCAGCATTGTTAGTAGTAATCCTCGCGCCACTTAGCATATAACCTCATGAAGTACTCCACTTAGCACATTAATGGATTCCTGAATAATTCCAGCCCAATCTTGAACTTCGGTGTTCCTTATTGCATTAAATATATTGGGTATTGAAGGTTCAAACATGTCAAAGAGGAAGCATCACCCCGTGATCACATATATTCGATAGGTAATTTTATGGTCAATTTATGATAGCACATCTTAGAGTAATCGTTGAAGGTTATCAAAGGTTTAGTATGGGTGGTCGCATAGAGATTTAGAATTTAGGAGGGTGAACAGGTTATTCTCAATATATTCCCCCTAATATGTTAAGTGAATTGTTAATGAAGGTGAAATAAGTGTAGTTCACATTAGGCCGCACTATGAGTATGATGTCTTCCCACCGTTGTTCCCTATGTACCATCTATTTTCATGTGCATGTGTCTAGGAAGATAGTTGGAGATACTTTGTGTATAATTCCCGTGGAACTATTGAAGGTGAAGTTAATGGATATTTAGCTTATGCGAGGTATCTATTTTTTATCCTTGTTAGGTAAGTTTGGGAGTTGAGATTGTTCCCGTGAATGTGTTATGGCGAAGTCTTTAAGTCTAAGAAGCCACCTTGAAGGCCGAAAGTGTCGTGGAAAGAAAATATTTTCTCTTGATTGTATAATAATTGGTTTTGATTTGAAAGGTACCTTCTAGGTGTTATGTTTTAAAAATGTGCAGTCCATGTTTGAGTATCATTATGATAATGTAGTGCTTGTAATGCTGAGATTAGTATTATTGATATTTACATTGTGGTGCTTTGTCGAGTTGTGGATGTGTTGTTAGGATAGTTTTGGTGGTTCTCTGGCAAGTGGATAGGCCTAGTTACAAAGGAGACGCTGCCAAAATATTGAAAAATTTGGGAGTTAGTCAAAATTTAGGGACTTGAGGTAGGTGAGAAAAGAGATATATTACGTTAAGTGTTTGGGGCAAGCTCTACTTCTCATTCGAGGGCGAATGATCCTAAGCGGGGGAGAATGTAAGGCCCCGAAAAATTTCACTATGTAATTTAAGGTTTTGTAGTGCCAAGATAGGCTAATGCATTGTATTTTCGGAGTTTTGGGTTGAACAATACACTAGGGAGTTGAAATTTTTTGTCATGGCTAGACCAGGCTTTAGCCAAGATAAAGCCAGGCAGGACCAGGCTTTAGACTGGCGAGGCCAGGCTAAAGCCAGGCTGGAAAAGGCTTTAGGCTGGCGACGCCAGGTCCGTAGCCCGGTCCGAAAATTTTGGATTATCCATTCTTCTATCTTTATAACCCGACCCAACTTCGTTAATACACGCAATGGGTCATTTTTGAACAAAACATCTGATGTTTTAGAGTGAGAGAGGGAGCCCTAGAGTGAGGAAGTGATCTTCATTAAAGCATTCTTCAATTCTTACACAAATCTTTGATGATTAACAAGGAAAACACACTATATCTTTATCCTTGAGGTAAAATTCTACACCCTAACCCTTAATTTCGAATTTTAGCTAAAGATGGGTAATTATCAAGAAAGTTTTTGGGTATTGGAGTTGTTATCTTGCTTGCATGTGTTATCAACGGTTGTAGGAACATTGTTGAGCTAAAAATGTTGAAGGATGGGTTGAAGGTTGATGAAATACTCTATAAAAGGACCTTAAAGAATTAATGCACACCTAGTGTTTTATGGGACGCTCAAACGAGCTAAGACTATGAATATTTTCCTAATTTGTGTTCAACTTTATCTCGAAATAGATTGGGGATTGCTAGGATTTCCGGAACGTTGGAGTAATTTAAGTAAAAGCTCAAGCAAGGTATGTGGGATAAACTTTATCTCTCAGAATTGAATTTCATATTGTTTCCGCAAGTTTAAGTATGACCGGCCCCAAATCCCAAATCTCTTCGTCCCGGGTTATCCCCTATAAACTCATAAACATGATTCTTTCGAACGAGCCTTATATTGAATAATAGATGTTTAAAGTAAGGATTGCTTATTAAAATGGCACAGTCTCGAGTGGTAATTTTAATGAAAATTGGTATACTAATTAGGTGAAGAAGACTCGATGTGCTCAATACTCCTGCTTGCCAGTATGTGTACTAAATGCCTTGATTGAGCGTGCTTAGTCGATGATAAACTATAAAGATACTTGAAAACAAATTAAATAAATTGGGGAAATAGAGTGTGGATAACATATATACTTGTTCCTAGCGAGGTCTATGAAATGAGAAAATATATATTTGAAATAGATTACGAGACGAGCCTCGACTCAACTATTTAAGATAACTTCTAAAAGTGGAATTTGCATAAAAGCTCTTGGAGGTATGTATGGCTAAAACCCCTTTTTCTTGGAAATAGAACCTCCATGAGGCTCCCTCACAACTGGTGTAAGTGTTAACCTTGAATGATAAAAGAAATAACGTTTCAAACATATTCGTGTGGTAAAACCTTATGTGTTATATGCATTCCACCGCTCCCTAATGTTGTGTTGTTATTTGGTGAAGTATTTGTGTTATGAGAAAATGTGTTAAATTGCCGAAGAATGTGAAAGACTCTATATGACCATTATTCATGTTTTCTCTTATGTGTACTTGATGTGCTTGAATTGAGTTACTTGTTGATGAACGTGGTATTGATGTGTAAAATGTGGAAAGGACCTGAGTAAGACGTCTTGAGTAAGACGGCTTAGCCGATCGGGCTGTGATCGGACACCATGCCGCACACATGGTGGTGCTATGCTATGAGCTGAATTGGAATTGAAATCGAAATTTGTGTTGTGGAAACATGTCTCCAGAGGAGACAACCTAGCCGATCGGGTAGTGATCGGACTCCGTATACCTGTACGGTGGTGGTGCGAATAATGATTTGTTTATGCTAGTGATTGCCAAGCTAAAGTTATTGAATTCTTCTTATTGTATTATTGATCTTTCTAAGGAGATGTGTGTTACTTCCGTATGTTAACAATTGTTAGGTTTCACTTGGGCATTTCGATGTTATTGATTGTGACTAGATTTTTTATATGGCTTTCCTTTTCTTTTATTGTTATTCTATTTTGAAAGATGATTTTTAGCTTTACATACTAGTACTATTCGGCAGTACTAATGTCCTTTTTGTCGAGGGCGGTGCATCTTTAATCGATGCAGGTGGTTCCACAGTAGGCGGCAGTGATCAGCGATAGCGGTATGTTCATTCCAGCTAACTTGGCGATCCCCACTTCATTTCGGGGTTCTGTGTCATTGGGTTATCGTGTACTTTTTGTTTGAGGTATAGCCGAGTTCTTGTTACCGGCATTTCCATATCTCTCTTCAGTGTTATTTAGAGGCTCTGTAGACAAGTTGTGGGTGGTGTCGGGTATTGGAATTGGATTGGAAAACGTTGATATTTGGCGAATATGTTATCTTTATGTCTAATAATTGTAATAACCCGGTTATTACAGCTGAAACTGCTAATGGAAACAAAAACCAAAGTTGTTAATGATATATTTATAAGTATGATTAATGGAGTTCACCTCCTCTTTATTCACGAATTAGTTGGGTAGAATAAGACCTATCAGGCTTTCTCAGTCCGGTTTACTCGGTTGAGCGCCGGTCGCGTCCCTCGATTTTGGGGCGTGACAAACTTGGGTTTAATTTTTGATTTTTGATCAATATCAGACCTTTATTTATTGAAATCAATTTCTATAGCCGTGATTGATGTTATTGAGTTATTTTTTGCTAGATTCGACCCGTTCGAAGACCAATTTGAGAAGCAAGGGATATTTGGAGTATTGATTTGGCTTATTTGAGGTAAGTATCTTGCCTAACCTTGTGTGGGGAATACCCCTTAGGATTTGGCCGTAATTGATTATTCGTGTTATGTGAAATGGGACTTGTACACGAGGTGATGAGAGTGTACAAGGGTGCTATATGTGGTTTGTGACTAAAATAGGCCTTAGGCTATTAATATGTAGTAATTTGAGGATGTGTTATATATGAACCATTCTTAATCACTTTTTGCTACACCTTTTTTAGCCGTATTAATGTTGTATTTGTTAAATACCCGTATGCACTTTACTATTTTACATGTCCTTGTGCATTTGTTGATAAATTGTGAACTCATATACGTGATAAAGACTTTCGCATTATTGTTTGTGATTCTATGACAAATGCGAACATATTGAGCGGGTTATGTGGGTATGGGCACGAGGTCTTTCCTGTGCGAGCACGAGGTTCCTTCCGTGTGAGTGGATTGATATGGGCACGAGGTTTTTTCCATGTGAGCACGAGGTTCATTCTGTGCGAGTATGATTGATACAGGCCCAAGATCTTTGTCATGCCAACTGAGGCCCGGCCTCAAGATTTGAGATTCCGTAAGTAACTCAGTGCAAGCAAGGACTTGGAAGAAGAAAATGAAATAAGAACAAGCGCGCTGGTTGTTTAGTTCGAAATGGAGATTCCTTTCCCCTATGATTCTAGGAACAATCCTCACCGCCTTTTCAATTCTATCCATAAGCCTCTATCGAAGAAGCCAATTAAACAAAAGAAAGAAAAAAGACGATGACCTTATGCTTGAACAGCCTTCTTCTCAAAAGAAGCGAAGACGACTCGAAGAGGGAGAGGCCGAAGGGGGAAATGGAAATAAGGCGGAAGGAAATGGGGATGCACCTCTTCTTCAAGAAAAGGGTTCGAATCCCCATCCACTTCACAGCAAAGAAAGAGAATGCGGGGTAGAGGAATTGGTCAACTCATCAGGCTCATGACCTGAAGATTGCAGGTTCGAATCCTGTCCCCGCCTAATCAGTGGAACACAAAGTTTCTTCCGTGCGAGTGTGATTATATTCTGGCATGAGGTCTTTGTCGTGCAAGCATGAGTGAATTTGGCACGAGGTCTTTGTGGTACTGAGACTGATAATGTGGGTGCAAGATGCTTTTATGTGTGCATTTCTATTTACTGACTTGTTGTTGAACCCGAGTTCTATTCTTGTTTTCAACTATTATCACTTGTTCGATGATATTATCGTTGTTATTTCTGTTATATTTTTTGTTCCTGGTCTTTTAATTTATTGCACAAGATATTCCGATTAGTGAGTATCACATGACTTGAACCTCGCCACTACTTCACCGAGGTTATTCTTGATACTTACTGGATACCGATTTTTCCCGTCCTTAGCTGGACGAATCGGTCATGTCTAGCCACTTGAGTCATAGTTGACCGAAGATCTTCACAAAAAGATCACTTCCAGAAAAATATCATATATATATATTCCTCTATTGCTTTCTCAGAGGTCTTTCCTTGAGATGTAAAATTCAAAATCCAAAAAGATATTTTTCTTTATCAAGAAACTCAAAATCCAAAATATCTTCCTTTTTCTTCTTTCTAGGCCTCCCTTAAGGGAATTCAAAATTCAAAAACAAATGAAATGAAATGAAAATCCAGAATGTTTTCTTTATATTCCTAATCTTTGTCGAGGGTGATTGATATGGGCACAAGATATTTGTCGTGCGAGTACGATGTTTTTTCCGTGCGAGTGTGATTATATTGTAGCACGAGGTCTTTATCGTGCAAGTTTGAGTGATGTTGGCACACGATCTTTGTCGTGCGAGTGTGATTGATATTGTGGAACGAGGTTTTTATCGTGCGAGTGAGACTGATAATGTGTGTGTGAAGTTCCTTATATGGGCATTTCTATTTAATGACATGTTGTTGAAGCCAAGTTATTTGTTGTTTTTAACTGTTATCTCTTGTTCTGATGATATTATTGTTGTTATTTATGTTATATTTTCTGTTGCCAGTCTTTTGATTTATTACACAATTTATTTCGGCTACTGAGTATCACATGACTTGAACCTCGTCACTACTTTACCGATATTAGTCTTGATACTTACAGGGTACCAACCATGATGTACTCATACTGCACTTCTGCATATTTTTGTATAGATCGATGTGTTGGAGGTAGCGGATCTAGGAAGTAAGATCTTCATTGATCATGAGGATTCAAGGTAGCTGCATTATCTGTAGCAGTCCTTTGAAGTCATTTCCTTTTTATTTGTATTTTTTTATGTTTGAATAGTATTATATATTTGAGATATTACTGTGCGAGTGTGATTGGTATTGTGGCACGAGGTCCTTGCCGTGTTGTGACCGATAATGTGGGTGCAAGGTGCCTTATGTATGCATTTCTATTTAATGACTTATTGTTGAAGTTGGGTTGTTTTTCTTGTTTTTAACTATTAGAACTTTTTTTGATAAGATTATTGTTGTTGTTTCTGTTATATTTTCTGTTGCCGGACTTCTGATTTATTGCACAGGTTATTCGAACTAGTGAGTATCACATGACTTTAACCTCGTCACTATTTCATCGAGGTTAGTCTTGATACTTACTGGGTACCGACCATGGTGTACTCACACTACACTTCTACATATTTTTATGCAGATCCAGGTGTTGGAGGTAGCGGATCTAGGAAGTGAGAGCTTCATTGATCTTGAGGATTCGAGGTAGCTGCATTGTCCGTCGCATTCCTTTTAAGTCCTTTCCTTTTTATTTATATTGATATTTTTATATCTGAACATTATTGTATATTTGAGATATTCCCACATATTTAGCTTGAGCTCGTGACTCTATATTACCTAGTTTTGGGGAGTTATGTTCAGTATTGTCTTTTTGGCTTGTATTACCTTTATTTTCGCATTTATGTTAAAATCTTCGTTATTATATGATGATTTACTGATTTAATGTTGATAAGTGATCGGGTTACCTAGATTTAGAGACAAGGTGTCATCACGATCCCCATGGCGGGATTCGGTTCATGATACATAGAACTAAAAAGTATGAGTTAGCCACATAAATTGGCAATTCGGTTATTTGACAAATATAATTTTCTTAATTGTCCAAATGTACATTCGTGAATAAAAGGAATATATAAAAATCCTTTTGTTTTTATTCATCTCTTATTTCTTGTCAAAAAAGTTTGGTGTTTTCTTTCTTTGGTATTATGAAAATATTAAATATAAGTGTCACAATGAACCGGAGATGTTTTCCTCAAGGGCAAAGTCCCTCTATTATGAAACATTTCCAATCAAAGTAAAATCGTAAACTAGAATATCCGATAATAAAGTCAATAAGATGCAAAATTTCTCGGACTTTATCATTAGAAAAATATGAATCAAGAGATATCTTTTTTTAACATAAAACCCGAGAAGCTAAGGTAACTCAAAAGTATAAGAAAAAAATACTTTTCATTTCAAACTTTCGGGCTCAAAAGAGAACCAATAATAGATACAAGAGTTGTTAATAAAACAATATACAAGATAAATTAATCTGCTTAATCAGCAGATGTTAGGGGTTGGGAGGTTCTAAGGTTAGTGCATTCCCCGGGCCAGCATTTTTGGAGCTGAAGGTTCATGTGTCTTTTCATCCTCATGTTGTACATCTTCGTCTTCCTCTTCAAGTTCAGAAGATTCGGAGCAAGTTTTTAAAGAACTTAAAGCAGTAGGTCGGGCATGTATATTCTCAAAGGAGGTTGTTTCTCAAGCACGAGCCTCGGCAATACAATCATTTATAGTTTCAATGCTGACTTTGGCATCCCCCAGAGTCGTCCTTCACATGATGTAAATAGCATAAGTCTTCTCAAGCACGAAGGAGCCTTGTTGAGCTCGGAATCTTGCTTGGAGTTCTTGGATTTTCTATTGAAGCTGCTCGTTTTCAACCTTTAAAATTATGTAGGTCTCTGTCACGACCTGGAATCCCAACCTCGGGGCAGTGATGGCGCCTAACGTCCACCTGCTAGGCAAGACAACATTAGTATACAATTAATAATTTTAAAAGTAATTTAATAAGGAATAAAGTTGTAGAATTTTAAAAGAAGATATAATAACTCCAACGTTGACTAATTAAATCCCGAAATCTGGTGTCACAAGTACATAAGCGTTCTAATAGTTCTACCAAAAAGTCTGATTGAAAGTACAATTGTTTGAAACAAAAAAAATAGTAGAACTAGATAGGGAAGGGGACTTCAGGACTGCGGGCATCGTGCAGCTATACCCCAAGTCTTAATGATCAGCTAATCCGAGGAAGCCTCCACTAACTGTTGTTGGGACTAATATAAGTATCTGCACAAGAAGCGCAGAAGTGTAGCATGAGTACAACCGACTCCATGTACTTTGTAAGTGTTGAGCCTAACCTCTACGAGGTAGTGACGAGAATATGACAAGGCACTCAACTAAAACTTGTATGAGTATAATGAAATAACAACAAAACAGAGAAAACAAGTATAACATGGAAACTAGAACAAAATTTACCTAATAGAGGGCCCGAGAATGACATCAAGGCTCAACTTTCTCAATACAATCCGGATACGAAAAACAACAGATCAAAAAAGTTAAATACGTCTTATCTATTGCAGGGCGCAACCCCATCCACAAATATATAAATAAATAACATATTCTCCTTTTCAGCGTGCAACCTGATCCAAAATATAAAATATATAAACACTATTGCGGCGTGCAACTTGATCCCACACAATAATATCAATAACCGTTGCAGCGTGCAACATGATCCCACACAATAATACCAATATCTGTTGTGGTGTGCTACTTGATCCGACACAATGATACCAATTACTGTTGTAGCGTACAACTCGAACCCACAAAATAATAATATAAATAAACATCTACAACCAATTGCGGTGTAATCCAAAGGAAATGCAATAAAAGAACTACACAATTAAAGTCACAAAGCGAGTAAAAGTAGTTATCTAATAGCACACAAGGTCAAATAACAAGTAATGAGAGCTAATAAATTAATACACGAACAATTAGAAATTAAGGCATGTAATGGTTAAGGCATAAGTTTAGCAAGTAAAAGCAATTAACAATTAGAGCTTGTAACATTTAATAACATGGAGTAAATGAAAGCATGAAATAATTGAAAACAAAAAAGATATATCCCAACCCGCATGCTTAACCCGTGAGTACGCATATATACTCGTCAACTTGTGTATACGTCGTCCCCACACATAAATCAAGTAGAAAATGAATCAATCAAGGTTAATTTCCTCAAGTCAAGGTTAGCTTACTCCACAACCAAATTAATGCTCAACCACGGCTTTTCCTTTAGCATTAGCCTCCAAACCAATCAAATATAGCGAAATAGATTTCAAATAATTCAAAATAAACTTTAAAAACTACCCACGAGTGAAAAGATTCGATCTTTAATTAAAACTGGAAAATTCAACCTCGGGCTCGCTTGGTCAAAATTTGAGATTCGGACCAAAACCCGATTACCCATTCACCTCCGAGCCCGGTTATATTTTCTGTTTCGAAATCCGACCTGAATTTGAGGTCTAAATCTCCAATTTCTACCCATATCCCTAACTTGTACCATGAAAATTCGAGATTTGATGTTAAAAACTCATGAAAAGTAATGGGGAATTGAAAGAAAGTGGAATACAGTTGCTTATCAATGAATTTGGAAACAAATGTTTTTTCAAAAATCGTTAAATGTTTAGGGTTGAGATATGGTGTAAAATGAGTTAAGTCTCGTTTTCCCCCTTTTTACCCAGCTGCAAACATCGTAATTGCGATGTTCAGAAAAGCGAACACTGGCCGCAAATGTGAACAGTGCCTCAGATCACCAAACGTCACAACTACGACAAAAGACTCGCAATTGCGAGGACTCCCCTCATCGCAATTGCGAGCTAAGCTTCGCATTTGTGAACATGCCAACCCCAAGTTCCTCATTGCAAATCCAACTTTATGGTTGCAAATGCATCCACCCACTGTCTGCAAATGCGACAGCTTTCTTCACAAATGTGAAAAATCAGTTCCCAGCCCATGCTTGCTAATACGATCGCTTGAAGGAAAATGTGAGGCTCGTAAATGTGATCCATATCTCGCAAATACAAGATCTGCAACTGAACACCAAAAGCTGGATTGCACCAGTAAACCCAAACTATCCAAAACTCAGATGTTACACCTCTTAAACTCACCTAAGCCCCTCAGGCTCCAAACTAAACATGCATAGAAGTGTAATAACATCACATAAACTTGCTCACTACATCAAATAATTAAAATAACCTCAAATAACAAGAATTGATCATGAAAACTCAAGATTTCAACTTGAAAACTCATTTTTCACAATCTTGTATAAAATGCACTGAAACTCACTTGGGTCACCCCGAACCCCAACCAAACGTGCTAACAAGTGCAAAATCATCATAAAAATCTATCGAAATAGTCAAAACATCGATCCGAGGTCATTTACCAAGAATTTTGACCGTGGTCAATTCAAGTTGTTTTAAAAGCAAAAAATCACATTTTCTTCAAATTTCTACGTAAAAACATTCCGGAAAATGACACAGACCACGTACGCAAATCAAGAAACATCAAATGAAGCTAATAGAAGTCTAAGAACACTAAAATAAGGGTAGTACTCAAAACAACCTATCGGATCGTCACATTCTCCACCTATAAAAGTAATGTTGGTCCTCAAACGGACATAGAAAGTACCTGGACTGGTAAAAAGGTTGGGGTATATACCCCGCATATCGGACTCGTAGTCCCACGTAGTTGCCTCTATCATCTGATCTCTCCATTGCACTTCCACAAAAGGAGAACTCTTAGATCTCAACTTTCGAATCTGCCGGGATAGAATAGCCATCGACTCCTCTTCATAGGTCAAACTATCATCAAGCTGAACCGTGTTGAAGTCCAAAACATGCGAGTTGTCCTCATGGTACTATTGAAGCATGGAAACATGTAATACCAAATGTACCCCTACTAGGAGGCAATGCAAGCCTATAATCAACCTCCCCAACTCTCTCTCAAACAGGACAATAAGACTCAGACTCAACTTGCCCTTCTTCCTAAACCGCATCACACCCTTCATAGGCGACACTCTGAGGAGAACCTTCCCACCCACCATGTAAGCTACATCTCGAACCCTTTGGTCCGCATAACTATTCTACCTAGACTGAGCTATAGGAAGTCACTCTTGAATCACCTTAACCTTCTCTGTAGAATCACAGACTAAATCAGTGCCCAACAACCTAGCCTCTCCAGGCTCAAACCAACCATTCGATGAACGACATCACCTCCCATATAGGCCTCATACAGTGCCATCTGAATACTCGACTAGTAACTATTGTTGTAGGAAAGCTCTGCTAGAGGTAAACAATGATCTCATGAACCTTCAAAATCCATAACAAAAGTACATAACATTTCCTCCAAGATATAAATGGTGCGCTTGGACTATTCGTCCGCCTGAGGATGAAATGATGTGCTCAGCTTAACCCGCGCTCCCAATTCACGATGCACGGCTCTCCAAAAATGCGATGTGAGTTACGTGCCTCGGTCAAAAATTATGGAAATAGGTACGATGTGCAAGCAGTAATCTCCTGGATGTAAATCTCAGCCAACCACTCTGAAGAATAGGAAGTCGCCACCAAAATGAAGTGTGCGGACTTAAACTATCGGTCCACAATAACCCAGACTGCATCATATTTCCTCAAGGTCCGTGTTAAGCCTTCCAAAAAATCCATAGTGATGTGCTCCCACCTCCACTCTGATATCTCTAATCTATGAGTCAATCCACCCGGTTTCTGGTGCTCATACTTCACCTGTTGACAATTCAAACACCGAGATGCGTAAGCAACAATGTCTTTCTTAATTCTGCGCAACCAATAGTGTTATTTAAAGCCTGGGTACATCTTCGTGACACCTGGGTGAATGGAATAGCAAACGGTGAGCCTCATCAAGGATCAACTCGCTCAACCCATTTGGAACAGAAATCCGGCCCTGAAGCCACATGAAACCATCATCAGCAATCAGAACCTCCTTAGCACCACCCAGCTGCACTTCAACACCAATATGTGAGAATCATCAAACTGGTGAGCCATACGCTCGAAAAATGAAGACTGTGCCACAACACAAGCAAGAACCCGTCGAGGCTCCGAAACATCCAACCTCACAAACCGATTGGCCAAAGCCTGAACATCCATGGCTAGTGGCCTCTCTACTACCGGTAAATATGCCAAACTACCCATACTCTCTGCATTCATGCTCAATGCATTAGTCAATATACTGGATTTCCCCGGATGAAATAATATGGCGATATCATAGTCTTTCAATAACTCTAACCATCTCCGATGTTGCATATTAAGGTCTTTCTACTTGAACAGGTACTGGAGACTCTAATGGTTGGTATAGACCTCACAACGAACGCCGTAGAGATAGTGCCTCAAAATCTTCAGTGCGTGAACAATGTCTTCGAACTCCAAATCATGAACGGGGTAATTCTTATCATGAACCTTCAATTGCCGAGATGTGTAGGCAATCACCCCAACCATCCTGCATCAATACTGTGCCAAGCCGAATACCCAATGCATCACAATACATGATGTAAGATTCCTAACATGTAGGCAACACCAACAATGGGGATGTATTCAATGCAGTCTTGAGCTTCTAAAAGCTCAACTCACTCTCATCGCACCATTTGAGAAGAGCACATTTCTGGGTCAACTTGGTTAATAGACTGAGATAGATGAAAACCCCTACATGAAACGACGATAATAACCTGCACAACCCAAGAAGCTCCGAATCTCTGTAGCTGAAGTAGGTCGGGGCTAGTTCTGAATTGCCTCAATCTTCTTAGGATCCACCTTAATGCCCTCGGGAGATATAACATGGACCAAAAAGGAAACCGATTCCAACCAGAACTCACACTTTGAAAATTTGACATATAATTACTGATCCCTCGGAGTCTAAAGTATGATCCGAAGATGCTGCTTATGCTTCACTCGGCTGCGGGAGTAGACCAAAATATTCATCAATGAACGATCATAAAAGAATCCAGATAGGGCTTGAACACTCAATTTATCAAATCCATAAAGGTCGTTGGAGCATTAGTCAAGCCAAATGACATCACTATGAACTCATAATAACCATACCGAGTTAGAAAAGTTGTCTTAGGAACATCCAAGGCCCTAATCTTCAGCTGATGGTAGTCAGATCTCAAGTCAATCTTGGTAAATACCTTGGCAGCTTAAAGCTGATCAAATAAGTCATCAATACTCATCAAAGGATACTTGTTCTTGATAGTGACTTTGTTCAACTACCGATAATCTATACACATCCTCATTTTCCCATCCTTCTTCTTCACAAACAACACTAGTGCACCCCAAGGTGAGACACTTGGTCTAATGAATCTCTTATCAAGCAAATCCTGCAACTGCTCCTTCAATTCTTTCAACTCAACTGGGGCCATATGATATGGTGCGGTAGAATGGGCTGATTTTCTGGAACCAGATCAATGTAGAAGTTGATATCTCTATCGGGTGGCATCCCCCACAAATCTGTAGCTAACACCTCTGGAAACTCATGCACAACTGGTACTTAATCTGTTGAAGGAACCTCAACACTAAGATCATGAATATAGGCCAAATATCCTAGACACCCCTTCTCGACCATACGACGAGCCTTCACATAAGAAATGATCATGCTAGTGGAATGGCCAAGAGTCCCTCTGCACTCCAATCGAGGCAACTCCGACATGGCTAGTGTCACAGTCTTGGTTTGACAGTTCAAAATAGTGTGATAAGGTGACAACCATGCCTAAGATCACATCAAAATGCACCATATCAATAAGTAAAAGGTTTACCCTAGTCTCATAGCTCCCGATTGAAACCACACACCATATCGATGATATGAAACTTGGTATCTTGAATTGTACCAGCCACGTTGACTGGGAGGATGATTTCCCCTTTTGTTGTCTCGCTTGCCATGTTGAATCCGTTGAGGACTCGAGAGGCGGGCACGATTTGGTCGAGCAATCCAAGTTGCTCAACCACCTTCGACCTAATGACGTTGGCTGAGCTACCTGAATCCACGAGCACACGTTTAATTTGGAATTTATTCAAAAGAAAAGAAATTACCAGTGTGTCATTATGAGGTTGAGACAAGGTCTCGATGTCCTCTTCGCCGAATGAAAGGGTGTCTTCAGGTATGTAGCTCCGAGTTCGCTTTTCCCTGGTGAAGGATACTTTTTTTTTCTTAAAAATAGGTCCCTGAGGGACGTCGAATTCACCAATAATCATGTGGATGACATGTCTTGGTTCTTCTGTTTCATTTTTCTTGTTTGTCTCTCTTTCCCGAAATTGGTTTTTAGCTCGTTCGTTGAGGAACTCTAAAAGGTTCCCTTTTCTAATCAGTCGGGCCACCTCTTATCAAAGCTATCTGCAATCCTCGGTCCTATGACCATCGGTACCGTGATATTCGCATATAAAGTTGGGGTTCCTTTTCAAAGGATCTGATAGAACGGGTCTTGGCCACATATTGTCCCTGATTTTACTTATAGTCGATACGATGTCTGAAACATCGATGTTAAATTTGTACTCAGACAGTCGGGGTGCCTCTACTGGCCATGTGTGCCTGTCGAACCCTGCTTTGTTCACGAGTCCCTGAGGATTCTGTCCTCGGTCCATTCTTTGGTCACTTCGAGGTATGTTACGCCTCGGGATATTTCTCTGATTTTCTGTGTACGGTTGATACCTTTCTTTGCTCGACCTCGGCTCTCTTTCTGGGAGCCTTGATTCCTTTGCTAAGAGCCTGATGGGATACACCGAGCCCGAGGGGGACTCCAATTGGTCATCCTCGACTCTGATCTTTGACTGATACCTGTTGTGTACATCCGCCCAAACTACGGCGGTATACTCGATCAAGTTTTTCTTCAACTGCTTTGAAGCTATCGAGCTTCGTTCATTCAAGCTCTGAGCGAAGGCTTGTACTGCCCAATCATCGGAGACCGGTGGTAATTCCATTCGTTCTAGTTGGAAGCGAGATACGAACTCCCTCAACATCTCATTCTCTCTTTGTTTGATTTTGAAGACATCATATTTCCTTGTAGGGACCTTGATGGCACCAACATGTGCCTTCACAAAGGAGTTTGCCATCATGGAAAATGAATCTATCGAGTTCGGGGGAAGGTTATGATACCACATCATGTCCCCTTTGGATAGTGTTTCTCTAATTGTTTTCAATAGGATGGATTCAATCTCGTCATCTCTTAGGTCGTTCCCTTTCACAGCACAAGTGTCGGCAGTAATGTGCTCATTGGGGTCCGAGGTCCCGTTGTACTTCGGGAGATCGGGCATTCTGAATTTCTTCGGGATGGGCTTTGGGGCTGCACTTGATGGGAATGGCTTTTGCACAAACTTTTTTGAATCTACACCCTTCAGAATCGGGGTGCACCCGGGATCTGATCGATCCTCGAGTTATAGGTGTCCATTTTTTTGTCGTTAGCTTCTATATTCTTTTCGCCCGATTCAATCCTCTTTGCGAGGTCTTCGAGCATCTTCATAATGGCAGGGTCGGCTGCTGGCCCATTACTGCTCGACCTTTCTGGTGCTTGTTCGAATCCAAGAGTCATTTTTGGTAGTGCTGTGCTTGGGGTTCTCTGATGGCTTTGTAGCTGAGCAATAGCCACCTGTTGTTCTTGCAACATCTCAAAAATGACATGAAGGCGAACTTCCCTTTCCCTTTGAGCAGGGGCTCCCTGCGCTTCACGCTGATCTCCTTCACACACACTTCCGTCTGTATGAGAGCTCACATCGACATGTTGAGCGCTGCGTAAGACTTCATCGATAGGGATTTGCACTGGTGCCCCTTCAGGGTTTTGCGGAGGCACACCGGCACCTGAAGCAGTTGCGCCATTCTCTCTGTGATCCTCAAGACCATTGTTTTCATGTGCGTTTACGGAGTTGGACATTTTTTGACCTAAAATTGAAGATTCTTGGACAAGAAAAAGTGTAAAGAATAACTTGTGTTTTTAGAAAACCAGCACTAAAACAATCACTATTATTTTTAGCCCCACGGTGTTCGCCAAACTGCTTACCTTGAAAATGGTAATTATAATTATATTTAATTTTGTGGTTCTAAAAATACGTGATCTATTTTAATACCAGTTGTTTAGGTGGTGGATGCTAAGTGAGAAGTTGGAAAACGAAATAAGAGCGAAAGGTAAAGAGATTATGCAAACTGAGCAGTGGAGAGACAGGGTCTCGAGCTTGGTCGGAATGGGCCTCGAGGTTGAGCTCAAGAGCTTAACGAGAGGCTGTCGAGAATGATATAGCAGTATTGAAGGCCTTGCAGATGGCCTATTTGTGATTAATAACGAGTAATAAATGAAGAACAACTAATGAACACAATAAATGAAAGGCAATAAATTAATGAAACAATTGTAGCGAATGTTTTAGTTAGAGAGCAGAGAATGTTCTTGTTCTTGTATTGAATATCATGTGTCTTGCAAAGTGACAAGGGTCCCCTTTATATATAAGGGTGAATCCCAACATAGTATATGTGTAATTATTACAAAAGAGAAATGATTGGTACAGCCATTTAATGCCACGGTACGGGCTTGTACTATTTTGCATAGTTGGTCAGCTTTAACCACGTGCCTTTGGGGAGTTTCCCGCCTTTCCATGATGGTCTTCGATCTACACTGATTCGGGGTCGAGAACCCTCGATATGCCCCTTCGATGCCAAAACTCGAACCTTCGAGCCTTCTGAGCGCCGTAATGACCGTAAAATCGGGCTCTCCAATTTTAGCCGTATACACCATTAGGAGTAGGATAAAAATTAAGTTCCTTGTATGAAAAGATGGCAGAATATGGATTTGCTCGCCTATACTTATTATAAGTACGTGAACAGTTCCTCCGATATTACAAATATTCGCAGTTTGAGTTTTCCTTATTGATTATCCTCAAAATCGGATAATAATTGAATTTGTAAGTGAACGTGAATTAAGTTGACACAAAGCGACAAGTTAAATTGTAATTGAAAATAAAGTATGACAAAGTAAATTCAGACTACACGAATTGAACAGTAACAGCCTTGGGGGAGAGCCACCCTTCAGCAGAATGCACTTCTATCAGTGTCAAGACACAGTTGAAATAGAACGTAAAAAGAAAATAATAGTATATTGCTTCTGAATGGATGTTACAATGTGTTTTACAAATAATCAGACCCCTTTTATATAGTATGGGGAATCCTATTTTAGGTACAATTATCGTGAATGACACAGTTACCCACAAAAATAAAATTATTTACCATTACCTACCCATTTATTTTTCTACTCATCAAACTAATTAGATATCCTACCCATAGTAGTTTTTGTGGGGAATTTTCTCCTTTTTCTCCAATTTTTTTTATTTCTATGTTTCTTTTCTTTGGCTCTTTTTTTCTTTCTTTTCTCATTTTCTTTTTTCTCGTTTTCTTCTTATTTTTTTCTTTTTTCTCTTTTATTCATTTATTTTTGCCCAAGTTGTATTATTGTTATTTTTATCATAACTTATTTTATACTCAAATTTGACTCCTTATTTATTTTTTTTCTTTTTATTTTTTCTTTATTGCTTGTTCCTTTTCTAGTTTCACGTGATTGCCATACAAACCTTGATCTCCTTCCCTAAAAATATCAGTACTTACTCTACTATTAGAAGTAACACAACCAGTTATGGAGCAAGAAAATATAATTTACGGCCACCAGATCTCCATATATACTAGTTATTATAGAAATGATAATAAAATACTGGAAAATGCAATAAAAATATAAGTAGCAAAAAAGACTTTTAGTACCATATGATACCAATATGGTATACATGTATACCAACAGAGTATATGATTGCTCTAGAATATTGCTACAACTATCTACGACTATGCTACTGTACCAAAACATTAATGGATGTAATAAAAGTATGAGAAAATTACATGCTCGCATTGCAAGCTAAATATTCACAAAGCAACTTTCTCATTTCGTATATTAACATGGTATATAGATGTATGGGGTCGTTCCAATAATTGCCTATAACTATAAAAACTATTACATAATACGCATAATCTATGTCCATCGGCACAAAAAAATTTCAGCACTGCAAATCATGTTCATATAAATAATTTCATAATAGAATTCACTTAAAAATGCAACTAAACACAACCAAAAAAATATTCAAACTACCAGATACCAATATGGCATATAATTATACCAACATTGTATATATTTTTACTGGTTAATTTCTGGCAACTATATGACTATACTACTATTACATAACACACATGCATAAAGAGAAAAATAAATAAATAGTGTACTACATATTAATATAATAAAGTATTTCAAGATATTGTACTATATTACTATTATTAAAAAAAATTAAATAGTGTACCAATTAAATGCAACTAATACAACCAAAAAATGATTCAGCTAACATATGATACCAATATTATATATAACTATACTAATAGGGTATATAGTTGTACGGGTTGTTCCAACAACTGCATATAAATATAAAAACTATTACATAATATACAAAATCTATGTCCATAGGTACAAAAAGTCCAACATAACAAAACATGATCATATAAATCATTTCAGAATAGAATTCACTCAAAAATGAAGCAAAACAACCAAAAAATATTCCAACTACCATATGATACCAAAATGACATATAAATACCAATAGGGCATACAGTTCTACTAATTAATTTCAGGAAACTATATATGACTATACTACTATTACATAATACGCATGCATAAAGAGAAAATCAAAAAACAGTGTACCCATATTAATATAATAATGTTTTTCAAGATATTGTATTATAATACTATTATATAAAACAAACGCATAAAGAAAAAATCAAAATAGTTACATAATACACATGCATAAAGGAAAATTTAAAAAATTCAAGATATTGTACTATTCTACTATTACTAAAGAAAAATCAAATAGTGTGTCAATTAATTGTAGCTAATAAAACCAAAAAATGATCCAACTAACATATGATACCAGTATAGTATATAGCTATATCAATAGGGTATACAATTGTACACAAAGAGTTTAAAAAAGATTTTTTTTAATTCAGTTATTAAACTTAAATAATAACAGTTGTCAACAAAAATTTTAAAAAATTCTAAAAGGACATAATTATAAGAGTATAACGTTACATTATATAGTATACTATAATAGTATATCATTGGAATGTATATCATTTTGGTAAACAGTACAAATTCTCCTTCGCCAGTTCAATGCAATAAATTACACTATTGAATTAACCAAAATGGCATATGATATGTTATTTTGGTATATAGAAGATTTGTTCATTCCTTCAAAAAAAAAAGAGTAGTATACTATTGTAGTTAATTATATACTCTTGAATTAATAATTGTATACCAATACAGTATATAATATTGTATACAGTACAAATCTGTCTTCTTTGTTAGTTCAACTTAATTTCAACCCAAAATTAAAAATATACTCTAAAATCTCCATCAAATTGACTCAGAATATAGCCACATCCTCCAATTAATGTTTCGAACATACACGGTTAGAATCAGATAAAAATAACCACAATCTCAACAAACCCAATTTATGAGTTTCAAGCTTCAAAGTCCTCAAATGACATATTAATGTTTGTCACAATTAAATCTTCAAAAATCATCATTAACGCCACAATCTACACATCATAAAACAATACCCCCTAAATTCTAACAATAAACACTTCGAAAATCACATGAAAATTCATATCTGAAATTTTAAACTTGTGCACATGGACTTTACATTCTTTTCTTTTTAGTTTGAAATTTTGCCATAATTGAATTATGTGCTCAGCTAATCCAAATACTAAATAAATTAGTAGCTAATTCAATACTGAATTTTAAACTGAAACCGAAAGAAGAGGGAGAGAAATAAAGAAAAAGTTTATATATTTCCAGAACCAACAATCTTGCAAAAAAATTAGAATTTAAAGAAAATTACTTTATTTTTGGTTGATTAACCAAAGAGTCGGTTTGGCTCTAGGAACCTTTTGTGAATGAAGTACTAGAGTTATGGTGGAAACCAGGTAATAAGTTTGAGTGGGGTGGGTATGTTTTGTAATTATTTTTAAAATGGGTAAAGAATGATAATAAATTTGGGTTTCATGGGCATTTAGCGTAGATTGCTCTTATATACAAGGTAAAAATCTCATGATTTGCTAATCAGCCGGTTTCTGATTAATACGTGCCAACATTCCTGCCATGATACCTGACTGGTTACGGATATTTCGGCCTTTCTGGCAATGTTTTCTCGAGCTCATTCGGGATCAGGGTCAATTCTGAGGTCACGGGCTCGATGTTCTCGAGGAAGAATATTCTGACCTCATATTCTGGTTCGATGAAACCCAGGGTCAATCTTCAACCCATCACGTTTCAATCCTGATCTGTCATGCAAGAGACGAGATGACACTAATAAGGTGATGACACTATAAAGAATATCATTATGAAAATTGATTCATTCTTATAGTTTAGTGATGACACTAACATACTCGATAAATCAGTATATTCAATTGATGAAATGTGATATTTTGGTATGAAGTACCTTTTGTCTCAAAAAGGTTGAAGATGGCTCGTGCAAAGAGATTGATGTTTCGCCACATATATATCGAACGAGGTTTGGAAGGACAATAAACAAATATAGCCACTGTAGATACTTTTTCTAATAAGAGTTTGAGAACAAGTTATCATAACGACAATCCACGCAACTTGTACTTTATTCTTTCCAGGTATGAAGATGATTACAAGAAAAAATGCAAAAGGAGAAGGAAAAAACAAAAACATCCGTCGACAGCAGGGTTCGAACCTGCGCGGGCGAAGCCCAACAGATTTCAAGTCTGTCTCCTTAACCACTCGGACATATCGACGTTGGCGTCTGCAGTGGCGCCGCTATCTTAATGATATAGTCAGACACCGTATATGACCTCATCTAGAGCTGTAAGTCAGTGTGCTTGTAAAAATGTGTATCTTAGAATTAAAATTTACGTATTCAAAAGTTATATGAAAAGAACTATATATTACAATTCTTGTCATAAATATATGTCAAAATTTTGGAAGTTTGCATCTAGATAAGCTAATAGGTCAGCTGGTGCTCCAGATAAACTCCCATCCTCGTGTAGCTTCGACCCGCTTCACTAACAGATTGCATATCATCTTTAACCAAAAGAGACAGAACTAAATAATTATGCAGGAATTGTGCATCTGCAGAAGCAACATTTGAATGCTTACTTTATACTTGACATCGAAATGTCCTACATCAAACATGTTCTTTGTACTATACACCAAAGGCAAAAGAAGCAATTCAGCTGTTTGCTGTCCCTATGTTTATGCCAAGTATGACTGAACTAACTTTTTACCTATTATGACTAATTTCCTATGTGCCCTATAGGATTTTAGAATATACACATGAAACGTATTTCTGTTTGTTCCTATACCAACTAGATCACTCTCTATGGTACAAGAATCATACATTCCTCAAGAGACTAGCCATCAAAAGGATTGACAACTCTTTAAGAAAGGCTTTTTCTTGAGGAGAAGCAGAAGTTCAAGTGGTTACATCCAAGTCCTCCTCTGCGATGTCAGATCAGACCCCAACAAAGAATCCAAGAGCAATCCTTGAAGTTTTATGTATATTGTCTGTTAAGTTTCGGAGATTCGCACTCCTAACCTGCAGTAGTAATCAAGTTTGGGCACCATGAAGAAAATGGCATTTCCACTCGACGGCAATCACAAGAATTCACCACGAATACTCTTCAGCTATTCTGATTTGGTTTGACATGAAAAAAGCGCGACACTTCTTGATAAAGTTGCTCAGCTTCAAATGGCTTCGACACATAACCATCCATTCCACATTTCTGACATTGTTCGTTTGTAGCTTGAATCACGTCAGCAGTCATGGCCAAAATGGGCACTTTCCAGCTTGAAGCATTTCCATAAGCTTCAACAGGAAGTTGTCCAAGTTGGATACGGCTATTGATGTCAGATTCCGTGTCGCGGATTCTCTTTGTAGCTGCAAACCTGTTATTGAATTTTATAGTGTTACCATCAGCTTAAAAGCGATTTACTTTGCCAAACATATAACAGAGCTTCTCTAAATGATACTTGTGCAGAGCAGAAAGTGCGATAAAGGAATTGCTATGATTGGAGTAGAAGCTCATGGTTATGCAAAAATAAGCAAGGAAAATATAAATTAGCGGATCTAAAAATGGTAGATAACATAGTGTTTCTTAAGAAACATACCCATCCATTTCTGGCATCTGAATGTCCATGAAACATGCATCAAACTGATGAGGTGGTTTTAAGAAAGTGATTGCCTTTTTTCCACTGTCTGTGCAGACAACATCAGCACCATACTTCTTCAGCGCAGCAGCAGCTACTCTAAGGTTCACATTATTGTCATCCACAACCAAAATTTTTCTCCCTTGAAGGAGCTTGGAAAGAGAAGAACCGGAGAGCTCTCCATTCGTGCAATTCCCTTTGTTACCAACACCCATGGCACGTTGGAGCGATGCAGCAAGCATACTCACCCTTAGTGGCTTCATGATGACAAATAGAGTAGAAAAACCATTGGCTCCCCCAACTCGGCTAGAATTTATAGAGTTAGCTAATATAAATAGTTTAGGAGGGACATTGGCATTGATATCTCTTAAGTTTTTGACAAAGAGACTTGACATTCCCAAATCAGTATCCCAGACCTCCTGTTCAATGAGGATCATATTTGTGACCCTGTTGTCAGTTCTTAAGTAAGACAAACCGTGATTCAAATCTGAAACCACTTCAGAATGAACTCCAAGTCGTTTCATGTGATACTGTGAGACCCTAGCACGGACAGTTCTAGGGTCAACAATTAAGGCTCTCATGCCATGGAATTCTGAAGAAACAGAGTTTGACGGATTGTTGATTTGTTGGCTCTTCTGCTCATTCCAGTTACAGCGGCCATTGGTGAAAACAGCAGTAAAAGTAAAGGTGGATCCAATTTTTGGCGAACTTACAAATCCAATTTCACCCTTCATAAGTTGAACCAAACATTTGCTTATGCTAAGTCCAATACCTGTTCCCCCATGGATGCGAGCAATAGAAGGACCAACCTGCATGAAGGGGGTGAATATACGAGATTGAGCTTCTAAAGGAATTCCTACACCAGTGTCTTCTACTGAAACTATCAGATTGATCTGGCCCAGCAAGGAAGACGTGAAAGAAGCAGATCCTTCTTGATTGAAAGCTAAAAAGCTTCTCCAGCTCAGTCGTTTATCGGCTACAGGCAATCCACTCAAAGTGCACTTCAATGACGATTCCATCTTGAACTCCTCAGATGACTCAATCACTTCCTCAACAAGATGGACCGTCACAAATATATGACCTTTCTCAGTGAACTGCAAAAAGACATTATACGTTAGAGAGTGTGAAAAGTATGATCATCCAACCCAAAACCTAAAGTGGGGTGGAGTACCCGCAACTAACCCCCTTGATTCCCTTATATATGCAATGTTTAATTTTATATATCACCAGAAGTCCAAAACTCTTTTTGACCTTGTATATCAATGTGAGTCATTATCTAAGTTGCTCGGACACGGGTGCGGGTGTCTGATTTCGAGATGTAAATTCCAAGATTCGCGGATACGGATCCTAGTACGGATACGGGTGCTGAGATCCGGCTAAAAACAATTCAAAAATATAAAAATATCTCTAAATTATGAGAAATTTGAGGAGTACTTAAGTATAGCTTGTAAAGTGTGGATTTCTTTTTTATTCTCAAGTTGTAAATGAGTAAAGGATTGATTTCCTAGATAACGTATGCTTTTTTTTTTTCAAATTTACCCTAGTTTTGTTTCTGATTTTGTGAATCAAATTGTATATCGTCTCGAATTTTTCCGTATGTCGGGGTCAAAGTACCCAAAATTATTTGACCCGATTCGGTTCAGATCCTATACACACACCCATACTAGTGTCATGTCGACATGGGTTCGGCACTTAAACTGCAGTGTCGGAGCAACTTAGGTCATTTATATATCTGTGCACCCTTCTGGTCCTTACGGCCATACATACTCGATATGAGTCATTCCATATCTCTAGCACTCTCTAGCACATGTAGCTCAATAGTGGACTTGAATGCACTTTTGCACATGTGAGAGTTGGTTTACCAAAAGTTGGTGTTGATCTAAGTTGTGCGGACTCTTCGTTTTTGGTGCCGCACCGGCCTCGACACGGGACGGGAGCGGGATACGTCCTGGATTCGGTCAACTAACTTCGGATACCTTGACAAGAGTCCATCGACAAATTTAGGGGGAAATTGAGATTTTAATTTCTCAAAATTAAAAGTAAAACAGATTTAAGACCTGGGAAATGTTATACCTTCAATATTGTAGTATTTTTGTCTCATATTTGCTGCTTTGTGGTTCAGAAAAACCAAGAATTCAAGGACTCGTGTTCTGAGTTCGGACTTCTGGCAGACAGTAGAAGTGATATAGATGGAGAGTTGGTGGATGGACTTGAATGGCTTTCTTTGTCTCTTTATAGCTCTATTTTTTTATAATTTGAATTTTTTGAGTTGAATCCCCTTACCCATATCCATACTTGGATCCGCACCCCCGATTTTGCCGAATCCGACATGCGGATCCGTGCCCGTATCGGATGCCCGCACCAAGTCCGAGCAACTTAGGTGTTGATACCTTGTCAAAAATTCTAAGCCTTCAAGTTAAAATTGCAAGGAAATTAAGTGGGGCAGCACAACCCCTTTTTAGAATCCTTTCGATGCCTGTATATCTCTGATACAACAATAACAATTGTGTCTTGGTCCCAAGCAAGTTGGGATCGACTAGAATGACTCAAATCAAGTATATAGAGAAAATATTCCTCATATATATATATATATATATATATATATATATATATATCTTCATTTAAGTGAGTGATATACATATGCTATAACAAATTTATTAAAATCGGGCGCATCTTTGGTAACTTAATTAGCAGAACATGACAAAAGCACGTTATCAACTGCACCAGTTACTTCCTTTTTTCTGCAACGCACTCAGTTAATTCCTACATAAGAAAAACACCGGTTGGATCTTTAGTAATTTTACATATCCCTTGACAAGAGAGTTCCTCAAACGGTAAGCACTCTCCACCTCCAATCTTGAGGTTGCGGTTAGAGTCACCAGGGTAGCAAAGGGGAGTTCCTGTGGAGGGCTTAAAAAAAGGCACAAACTCACATATCAACTCCAGTTTAAACTCAATCAGAGAGTAGCGTTCCTCTTTCCCTTTCCCTTTCCCTTTCCCTTTCTCTCCTAGTTAAGTCAATTCTTTGTCACTGCTATATTTTCTGGGAGCAAAGTTGAAGAGATATGTGAACTTACTTTGATAGAGTTTCCCATCAAGTTTGTGATAATCTGACGAAACCGTCCAGGGTCACCAATGAGCACATCGGGAACCTTATCAGAGATGTAAACTGCCAACTGCACTCCAGAAAAAGAATGATTAGATCACAATAGGAAAAAGAAGATGGTATTAATAAATGCAAAGTCTAAGGTGTAGAGTACCTCAACTCCTTTTTCTTGAGATTTCCCCGAAAAGAGCGAGAGAACCTCATCCAGAGTAGCTCTCACATCAAAACAGACTGCCTCAAGCTCAAGCTTACCAGATTCTATCTTTGCTTGGTCCAAAACCTCATTTATTAGTGAAACTAAAGCTTTACCACTGGCCTGAGCTGTACTGACATAATCTTGTTGTGTCACATCTAGATTGGTGTCCATAAGCATATGAAGCATGCCTGTGAAACAAGTGTATACATGTTTATCCTAATACTCTGATATCCTCTAAAATATACTAAGAGTAATGATGCAGCAAATTGCAAATTTTAAGACTCACCAAGAACGCCATTCATGGGGGTCCTGATCTCGTGGGAAACAGTAGCGAGAAACTACAAGATAGAGGTCAATTTAGGTCATATCCTATAACAAGTGTTGGATAAAAGTACTTAGAGAAAAAAGAAAAATCATATATACCTGTGATTTTGCAACGTCAGCAGCCTCAGCACGCTTTTTCAGCACCATCATCTCATGATAATCATCCTCAACTTTGGCTATTCTGTTTATTGTTGCATGAAAGATTTGCCCAATAAGCAATGCAATTACAAGGATTCCTGTTGCAGTTGTGATGCCTAGCCAAGGCCATGGTGGTTTCTGTTTGAATCTGAAAAGAGCAGCAATCTCAGAGGATTCAATCTTAAATTCAAATCTATTGAGACTCCTCAAATTGTTAGTGTCCATATCCAGTGAAGCGAATAGAAAAAGCCTGAAATGACAGGAATCATGATTATACACAACGAAGACATCCAATGATGAAAGCACAAAATCACCTGCAACGCATCTCATGCCTTCTAAATGGATCGCCAAAGTTGAGGGCACTGACATGCTCCACACCATCACTTGACACATTCGAACCATACATGCTAATAGGGTGGGAGATATTAGTTGTATCATACACATTTACAAGGATAGTTTGCTTGCTTGCAAGCTGCTGAAGAAGCTTCTCTACAAGTGACTCAATGTCAAGGACTCCACCAAGATACCTGCTTGGAAAGGGAAGAAACTTATAAATTCCAGAATATTAGCTTACTCCAAAATGTGAAATTCTAAAATGCTGAACAAGATCATTATTTTTTGTCTTTCTCCTGCAGTTTTTAGATTCTATTACCACTATGTAAGGGGCAACATATTCCAAAAGTTGAGTAGTCAGTGAGTGATCGTATAAAGCAGATGACAATACCCGTCAGTTGCTTGGATCCTTTCATTTGGAGTTGCATTAGAAGGAAGATCAGTTTTGTAAACTGCAAATGTCTTTATAACTCCAAGGCGATTTGTTTTAAGTAGCCTGAAGGGAGCCGTGAGAACACCCTTTCCTGATTCCCTCGCACGTAAAACATTCTCGCGATCTTCCTGTTTGGCACAATCATTTATAAGGGTCTTGCTCTTTGAACTTCCCTTTGCATATGTGTGTGCGTGTGGCAGATTTTAAAATAACTAAATCTAGCTATCTGATAATGCACATTCAAAGAACACTTGCGAAGATTTAACAAAGACGTTACCTCTCCGGAGAGCATATCAACAGAAATTACATGTGCAATAGTATCCTGTGCAAAAATAACAGGGGCATATTCCGCCTGAACTGGTGATGGCTCCAGGCCATCTCTATCATACTCGTCATCTTTGTGAACTGGAGTTTGTTCAAGTGTATCCATTCTCCTAATACTCCAACCTTGTTGCTTCTCAAACTCTTTTCTTTCTGAGTGGAGCACTCTTACTGCATATGCCACCCCACTTGTAAGAGGCCTCTCGAACGCTGTTCTTTCTGTATATCTTGCAAAAGTACCCTGCAAGCACAGAGTTTTTGGGTATTTTAGAGAACTAAAGAGAAAGATTACTAAGCTGGTTCTATAGGCCCAATGTAACTAATAGCCTGTTTGGCTAACCTTCTAAAATCAGCTTATTTTGAAAAATAGTTTTTCTCAAAAGCACTTTTGGTGAGAAGCAATTTGTGTTTGGCTAATTAATTTGAAAAGCAATTCTGAGCAACAATCAGTACTTGGCCAAGCATTTAAAAAGTACTTGTAGGTGTATTTTTCTCAAAAAGTTTTTTTAGGGAGAAACTATTTTTTTCTGCTTTCTCCAAAACTACTTCTGCTTCAATTTAAAAGCACTTTGTTTTCTTCTAAAAGCTTCACCAAACACTTCAACTATGAAAAAATAAACATCTTTATGAAAGAAAAAAAATTGCCTTTGGCCTTGGGAAAGCTTGATCAAACAGAACACCTTGAAGACTAATAGCAAAAGATTTAGACAGTCACTTTTATTTGATTGAACAAACAAGTCTATGGAAAGGAAAGAAAAAAAAAGCACACAAGAATTTATGGTTTAGAGTTCACCATCTAGTCTAGTATATATGTATGAAAAATTAGTAAGACTTGAATTATAAAACCCGTAATTTTACAAGTACAATAAGTTTAAATCCTTGATCCGTCTATGGTTAAACTGTTTTGTTGTGGATGAAGAATTGTATGGTCTTAGGAAGATGATGAAATTATATTATTACCTGATCAATAGCAGAAGGATTCCTAGCATGGTGGAAAGTAGAGATGAGAATGGACATGGCCTGCACATGATTCATGCTAACATTGAACTGATCCTGTAACATACGAGCCCTCTCATCACACATACTTGTAAGTATTTCTTTTCTCTTGTCAAAAGCTTGAGTGCTCATGTACCAGAATACTGAAAAAGATACAAGTATCCAAAATAATACCCATGCTATCAAAAGCTTCCTCCACCACTTGTTTCCTACCACATACTGAGGGTAACAATGGTAAATCTTACCACTCACCTCTGCTATACCTTCCCATAATTTCATCAATATCTGCTCCCCATCACCAAGCAAAGTCTTGCTACGCATAACTTCACCATTATTTAACCAATTCATGGAAATCAAAGACATAAACCACCAACATAGAGTCAACAGTAAGTTCCCCAATTTCAAACCAAACCCAATTACATGGAACAAACTCATCCAACAAACAAAGACCCCTTTTTCAAGAATCACTTTACTGAATTGAGGAATAAGTGAAAATCAATTTGATGCTATCTTCTTCAAATTAGAGGAATGCTGAATTGAGGAACAAGAATTTTGATCATTACTCAGTAAGCTACTAAAACAAAGCTTAAAAAAGAAACAATGGGCCAAAACAAGATTCTCCAAAGGTAATTAATTCTAAGTCAGAAACACCACAGACATAGATAAAGCAAAAAAAAAAAAAGAAAAAAAAAAAAAAAAAAAAAAAAAAAAAAAAAAAAAAAAAAAAAAAAAAAAAAAAGAACACACACAATTACGAACAAAGAATTTGACACCCAAGTCTTAACTGTGTACTTTAAAGTATGAAAATATCAAAAATAACACGCTTGTTTTGGTTCTTGTAAGTTGCACAAGTTGTGGAGTTTCAAGAGATAGCCAGTAATTTCTTTGTGAGTAAATATGTGTACCCTTAATCAGAGAAAAGAAAAGAGTTTTGGTTCATATCATTAAAACACTAAAACTAAGCTATAAAGAATCTTCTGTAAAAGAAAGATGAAAGGAATATGGTGGTGGTGGTGGTGGTAGAAATGTCTGCTGCCACGGTCTGTTATCTCTCTATCCAATTTCTGTCTACATCCAAATATTAAAGGAAAAAATTAAATGAACATATTGTAGAATATTTTAATGAAGGGCAGAAAAGTATACTTCCACTCAGCAGGAAAATGACTTTTATTTTTTAGCTTTTTGTGTTCACATCGCCTTATCTATCCACACAAGACAAGTCCTATGGTTACACGCCAAGTTGTTAAACTCTATTCCTTGTACGCTTCTAAAATCTGTATTTACAATATCATCCTTGCATGTGGAGCTATATATCATGCATGGCATCTAGGAATGTAAAAATGAAAGAACATCAAATATTTTTCTTTTAATACAATTTTGCACTCTTGTATGGTTACAAGTGTATAGGTCAAAATATGTCCATTAGGCTTACATTAAAGGACGCAATGAAGGTCGACCAAATCGTGGTCAGAGCTTGCAGAGTACGACCACGTCACTCACCGGTCATATCCGAGATCGAATCAACGGAGGGTTTGCGTGGCTAAGCACCCGTCGTGAACAACGCTTCAAAGACGACGTGACCATCAAAGGACCCATTGGTTAAAGACCGTTGGATAAAGGGAAATATGGGGATATAAATAGGGGATCTTCCACAAAAAAGGGGGATCCAAAAAGGGAGAAAGGAGCTCTCCCCAGCTAGTTCAGCAACAATCAAGCTAACATTATCAAGGAGATATCTTTTTCCTTCTTATACGCATGGGCATGGAACATTACTTCTAAGATGTAAGCACGTCATTCATGTTATCCCCTTTTTGTAATTATCAGAAGAGTTCAATAAACTCGTGCCTTTTTTATATTCATATTCAATGTAGTTTGATTTAGAGTCAATTATGTTTGGTTAAGATTTATCCTCTATTCCACTTTTGATTGATCTTCCAAAAAAAACTTAAGCTAGTTTTTGTGCAATCAATTTGACGCCGTCTGTGGGGATTTCTTAATCAAAATCTTAGTTCCCTCTAGATCTCAAAACTGATCCAATCTGGGTCAGCCCTTTCTATAGCATTAACTGGGGCTCGTCACACAGATGATGGAAGCGGAACCCCGATCGTCGTGCACTTGGCATGATTATAATCCCGTTGAAAACCGCGTCTTACGTGACTGTCTCTTCTTCCACCCCTGGATAAGAAACAATAGCCCGCTTCGTGGCACCTTAGAATAGTGGACACACCACACCCCGTCCCCATAGCCACACACATTATGCACCTTATGAACAGAGTATGAAACGCTTTCCTAATTCGTGTATATCCTACGGATCTAGACCGGGACTCGGCCTCAACATCCCGACGAGCAAGTACAGTCCCAGATCTGGAATTATCTTTAGGATGGGAAACGAAGCAAGCAGCCATGCGACACGACCCCTCCATCCTCCGACATGCTGAGATAAGGTAACAAATATTCATCAAAGTTTAACTTACCATATTTTTTTGTCAGAACGAAAATAGGGACGTAAACTCTCCCAAGCGGACCGGGACTGGGACTCACCCAAGAGGCGTCCAGTATTCTCCAATAGAAATGAAATACAGCGGACTGGGACTGGGACTCGCCCAAAAGGCATCCAGTATTCTCCAATAGAAACGAAATGCAGCAAACTAGGACTGGGACTCGGCCAAGAGGCGTCCAGCATTCTCCAATGGAAACGAAATACAGCAGACTGGGACTGGGACTCACCCAAGAGGCATCCAGTATTCTCCAATAAAAATGAAGCCATGTTAACTGAAGTTCTCCTACGGAACGCAAGGCTCCCCAATATAAATCAAACGAGCAGGACTCGCCGCAGTAAACGCATGAATAACGCAACGACGAGTAATCGCCAAAACTCAAAAAATATCGACCTTGCTCGACTTTATAACGGGTTCTCATTTCGATCCCACTCGAAATATTACCCCTGCGGCCATCGTCCATCGTCGAATCCAAATAAAGTTCGACATCGCCCAAACCAGCACAAAAGGTCGCCAATACAACCTCTCATTGGGGCCCACCTCGCGGTTACCCGCTGTAACCTATTGGGAACTGAGAACCCCGACATCGAACACGCAGGGAACCTACCCTATCCAAGATAAAAGAAGTCTCCACAAAGGTCGGTCTAGTTATTCATCGCTCTGCCTATCGTCTGCTCTTGCCGAACTGATGAAGGGACTAGGTAGGCGAAGAGCTATTCGGATATACATGTCAAACAATGCAACACTCTCCAATGAAACAACAAGATAACGTGCAGCATCTCGTCGCACAACTCCACCGCCCCACTCCACATACATTCGACCTCGTTTGAATCATTTACGTTCGACCTCGCTCGAATCATTTACGTTCGACCTCGCTCGAATCATTTACGTTCGACCTCGCTCGAATCATTTACATTTGATCTCGCTCAAATCACCTACACCCGACGCCACAATAAAGTCCAGAAATCCGCGCAAGTATGCAAAGAAATGTATAGAAATAAATGCCAAGATATACACAAATAAAGATTGAGCAATCATTCCATTCACAAACGCGACAAATACATCTTACAAAAGGCCAGAACAGGCCCAACAAGAAAAACAAAAGAAGAAAATAAAGGAAAAACGAAAACAAACAAGTACAAAAAAAGCTAAATATAAAGACTGCAACAATGCCCTCACTCAGCGTCACCTCTATCGGTGCCCTCGCCGTCGTCATCAGAAAACCCATCGTCGGCGTCAGCATCCCCGCCAGCCTCCGGCGACGTGGGATCATAACCACAGTTGACACGGGCCTCACGTGTCTTCGCCCTAGCACCCTCGAAGGCCTCCTCAGAACACTCCCCGCCTCCCATAAACTCTTATATATGTCCCGTTGGGCTTCAGTGTAAAACCACAACTCATGCAAGTGGCGAGGAGCGGAAGTAGCGGGGACTCCACCTGAGCCAACAATCACGCCTTCTCGACTTTGAGAGCCGCGACCTGATCCCCCAAACGCGAAGCCTCCTGGTCAATCTCGCCAATGTGCTCCTCAAGCCTGGCCTCCCTCAAGGTGGCCATCGCCCTCTCAGACTCCTACTCAGATCGGAGGACACAGATGGCATCGTCTAGCGCCGTTGTTCTCGCCAAAGCCTACTCTCGAGAACGTTCAACCTGCTCCAATGCAATCACCTTCTCTTCCAATTCAGTCAGCTTCTGCTCCCATTCCTCACTGAGAGCTTCCACCTTGATAGCGCTCTGGTCGAGCTCAGCCTGCAATGATTGCACTCTGGCCTAAAGATCCATACACTCTGTAGCGACCCTTTTGCCCAGTTCAAGTTCCACATCCTTAGCATGTAGCAACTCCTCCAACTCGCTGCATCTGCGGATAGACCGCATCAAATCCTTGTCTTTTCTCTCCAACTCTTCCCTGGTAGATTGGGTACCAACACCCGTTCTAAGCCGCTCGCGCAATTCACGTCATTTGTCGCCATACCGTCGGTATTTCTCAACCATCTTCAGAAAAATCTTAGCCCGCGTCTTGGCCCTACGAGCACTTTCAACTTCCATCATGTAAGTCTGCAAAAAAAAAAAAGAATAAGGGGATTAAGGTTTAGAGAAAGCAAAGAGTCACAAAGCGAAGACGGTAGAGGAACTTACCCTCAGACCTATCGCGGCTTTACCACGTGACAACTGAGAATCGCTGATCGGCTAAAGAGCTCCGCTCTCAGCAGCTGAACAAAGGATGTCAAACTGCGGCACCAGCTCCACTGTATCCTGTAAAAGATCAAGATCCGACGGTATCTCCAGAATATGGGAGGGGCCCTCGGCCATCACCACGGTCCTGGTAAAGCCCCTCTCAAACAACCTCACATCATCAGGATCAAGGTCGGACTCGTTCTCATAGTCCTCAACCACGACATATTTCCCTCTCTCTTCGGCTGAAGGGGGGACACGGTCCTGTCGAGACGACGAGGGTCTGTTGTGGATGGTCACGACCGCCCTAAGACTTCACATCTATGGCACATCAACTTCACGAGCGTCCGCAGAGGGCCTCTCCACTGCCTCCCGGTCAACTTCGACCCCAGCCTCAGGAACTATCTAAGCGGGCTCGCCCCATGACAACGTCTCGGTCACTGAAGCCTCCTCTGGTATTATCCTCCACCTTTTTAATGGGGCCTCTCCGCTGCCAACGAGGGAGGACTCGCCGGCGGTACGAAACAACGGAACCGGAGTCCCCGGTTAGGGAGCCACCTCTAAACGTACTGTCGCGGTCGAGGTTCCAGCATCATCACTCATAGGAGTCACCGGCGCGGGTCGTACGGGAGCCGCCGGCTGACGGAACGCTAGCGGGGGAGCCCTCGCTCTTCTCGACTCTCTCCGACTTATCAAAACAAGACGCAACCCCGCATAAGTATATAGAGATACATAAAGCAAGAGTACGGTTAAAGCCAAAGCAAAGCGACTTACTAACTGTAGGCCTGCGCTCGAACCTCTCGTGGAAGCGCGCCCACTCGTGGATTCCCATATGTGGTAGGACCGAAGCCACCCAGTCGCGAATGTCATCAATAGGCGGGGGAGGCGATCTCTCAACTGCAACTAAAACAATGGACGAATGATCAACGACCGTCTAAAAAGGCTGCATGATACGAATAATCGATCGACATAGCAAGAAGAAGCGAAGGAATACTTACGGTCAAAGTTCCACGTCTCGGGGAATTAGACAAGGTCGGACACCAGGTGCTCCGTACGCACGAAGAAGGAGCTCTCCCAGAAGCGACGATTGGTCCTATCATCCATTCCAATCACCAGACTCTTTGTACCCCTATGGCGGAGGTGCAACATAGTCCCCTTCTGGAAATGGGGGCCGAAGAGGTGCATCATGTAACGGAGCGAAACGTCACGGCCGGCTAATTCAGCATACTGGGTTAGCATCACGAAAAGCTTGTAAATGTACGGGGTGAGTTGGGCCGGGCACACCTCGTAAAAACGGCAGAAGTCTACAGCCAATGGAGGAAGAGGGAGTGTGTACCCAATGACGAAGGATATGCATAGAAAGCGCAGTACCCTGGGTGATGTAAGTGAACTATATCACCTCCCGCCGGGATAAGTTCAACATGCTTCGGGATCCCCCACTTGATTTTAAAGGCGGAAAGTTCCTCCGCATCCATCATCGATAGTGCCGGCGCAGGGTCATCCTCAGCTGCATGGTTAAAGTCATTCCGAGCTTTCCCTGGGCGGGGTACCACCTCATTTGCCGTCGGAAAACTTTCATCTTCCACCAAGTTCGTCTTCCCATCGAGAAAGGGGACAACATTCTCCGGAACCGGAGCATTGGCAGCTTGGTTAGGGTTCGAAGAATTGGCCATTGTAAATCGAAGCAAGAATCGGGAATACGGGAAAAAGATATAGTAGTTACGAAAGTTGTTTACACTCCTGGAAAGTATGAACGAACGATAAATAACCGCCGATTTCGAAGATTTCTGCTTAAACTCGATTTGGTTAATGCCATATCAAGACAAAAGTCCCCTACTTATAGGCACAAAAATCTCGGTTAAACGAAGATGAAATGCCGCCTTTTTCAAAAAAGCAACGGAATGGGCACAAGAAATAATGCGACGCTCGCCACATAAAATGTGCGTCATAATGACACCTGACGATTCAATATCACTTAAACTGACATACATGTCTGACATGTTCCATCGAAACGTCAAATATTCTCCTCATTGGGGAACGTGCGCCCATGCCCCAAAACTAGCCTCGACCTAGGGAGCGACGAGATCCACTCGACGCGCCCATCCAGAGGCGTTGAATGCTCAGATTTCGATGATTTGTGATGACAAGGTCCGCCCACCGCGCTCGCCCGAAGGCGACCCCGACGGGCGGAGGGACTAACTATATAGGTCAAAATCTGTCCATTGGGATGACACTAAAGGACACAGTGAAAGGTCGACCAAACCGTGGTCACAGCTTGCAGAGTAGGACCCCGTCAGTCACCGGTCATACTCGAGATCGAATCAACAGAGGGTTTGCGTGGCTAAGCACCCGTCGTGAACAACGCTTCAAAGACGACGTGACCATCAGAGGACAGGTTGGTTAAACACCGTTGGCTAAAGAAAAATATGGGGATATAAATTGGGGGATCTTCCACAGAAAAGGGGGTCCAAAAAGGGAGAAAGGAGCCCTCCCAGCGAGTTCAACAACAATCAAGCTAATACTCTCAAGGGGATATCTTTCCTTCTTATACGCATGGGCATGAAACATTACTTCTAAGATGTAAGCTTGTCATTCATGTTAGCCCATTTTTTGTAATTATCAGAAGAGTTCAATAAACTCGTGCCTTTTTTATATTCATATTCAATGTAATTTGATTTAGAGTCAATTATATTTGGTTAAGATTTATCCTCTATTTCACTTTTGATTGATCTTGCAAAAAAAAAAACTTAAACTAATTTTTGTGCAAACAACAAGTATTATAGCACTAACAGATGAACGTATCCCAAACATGCAACAGAAAATGATAAGAAGACAATCAGGAGGTTGGCAATGCAATTCGTTGCGCGGGGATGCGATTCGCCAAGCTGGGGAAAATCTTTCCCCTATCTCTAAAGGGGTTCGACTCAATACTCTTGTGTGTATCCTTTGGCCACCAATCTAGCCTTCAACCCCTCAACAGCTCCATCAGCTTTTTGTTGACTTTATAGACCCACTTGTAGCCCACTATTGATTTCCCTAGAGGAAGAGAGACTCAATCCCAAGTAGCAAATCATTCTAGTGCTACGATCTCTTTCTGCATAGAGCTGCCAACAGGGTTGAGATATGGCCTACCTAATCCAAGTCTAAGTCTAGCGTTTGGCGCGTAAAGATATTTACAAAATTAAATCATTGTTAAAAGGCAATTTTAAGTAACTTCAATTAATAACATTAATTGATAACCTACTATCAGTGTTTTAAAAAACGTGATCGTAACGCGTTTTACATAAGTAAGGCATAAGCCTCAATATACGGGGGTAAGTCTCATAAATATTTAATTTTTAATATTTCATAAAATAATATAATTATAGTAAATATTTTCAAAAAGGTAAAATTACATAAAAATTGAAAAATATATAGATGTACTGTATCCCCGCAAAAAAATAATCAAAATAATTCATTATACTCTATTTTCAAGTACAATTAACTCGAGTTGAAAAGAATAAAGTTTTTTATGTGAAAGAACAAAAGGGATGACTAACTTATAATTTGAACTTTTAACTTGTTGTTGCTATGGAGGAGAATGAGTTTTCTTTGTATTTGCAAAAAGTAATTGATTGTTAGACTATCGCACAAGATAAGAATTAGGAAAGACCATAAATTAGGGCTTCTAGTAATAAAAAAGGGTCTTGACTTTTAAATTTAATGTGTCAGTTCCTTTTCAAAATTTCTGAGTAATTACAAGCTGAATTTTGAGAATTTAGGTATTATATTAAGGACTTATTAAGAAAATTTTATTTTAATTTGAAATACCTTATTGGGCTTTTGCCTCACTAAAAACGCGCCTCAAACGCTCAAGCGTGCACCCCGAATTGTTGGGCGTACGCCTTTTCAGACTTTCACCCTAACCATCGCCTCTGAATATTTTTAGTACGTCTCGCACAAGGACTCGCCCTGAAATAAAATACTGCCTATAATAATGATAACTAGTCTGTAACTACGATAATAGCATTACTTTTAACATATTAAATTAGACATATAATATAAAAATAATAATTACATTTTCAATGTATGTATCACTAACTTTCTTTATATACTTTCAGATGTAGTTATTAACTCTTTTCAACTGCTACAGGCTAATCATTATTTTATGTCCGTATATAGGTAAAGAAAGTTTATGTACAATGCCTTCATAATAGCAACGCTCTCGAGAGAATCTGTATATATAACTTTAGACTGTGATTGTTTTGTAGAGCTTGGTACATTTGCATGTCTGGAATCTTTTAGTGCATTTTGTTGAGTTTAATATATTTGTAAAACTTGATTTATATGTCTGCTTAGGATTAACCAAACATACTTAATTATAACATATACGTAGACTTATTTTAATGAAATATTGAAATTAAATATGCTTTGAAATGGCTGCTGCACTTTCTTTGATATCCGTACATAAAAACGTCAATGAACTATAACAAATTTGTCTTAGCTTCTTATTGAAAACAAATTTTCCTCTAACTTTCTAATTGACATTTGTGCAACTTTGTAATGTTAAATACTCTCTATTCACTTTTACTTGTCCGCTATACTAAAAATACATTTTCACTATACTAAATCAAGAAAGACAATCTTTTTTTTTTTCATATTTTATCCTTATCATTAATTACTTATTTTCAAACGTTTTGAAATGCTATCATCATTAAAGGTTATGGTAAAATACACATTATAATTATTATTTTTTAATGAGCGTGAAAAATCTAAAATGAACAAGTAAAAGTGAACGGAGTGAGTATGTATTAGTATTAAAAATATAGAAGGCGGGGTAAAAAGACAAAGACAGAAACTTGTTGCTGGAACCAACTTCTTTGATTAATTTGATCGTTGCTTTACCAGCTTTCTTTTGATTAATGGTAAAATAATCCAAATATTAGACAAACTAGTGAGGTAAGAAAGTTAGTTGGCCAACCTTCTTTAGTACTTAGCTGTATTGTAGTAACCTTTTCTCTTCTCCTTTTTTAAGCCTTTTTTTTATGCTCAAGGAAACAAATAAAGTAAAAAGAAGGAAAAAGAGAGAGCAGATTGGATATGTTGTGGCATCAAAGTGATGGCAAGCTAAGATGACTAGACAGGCATATAGCATGTGTACGGTAGAAATCGAGCTCGAAACATGAGGGACGGAAGATCAATTCCACTGGATAAGACGCCGAGGTCAGTATGTCTGTCTTCGAGAATATTGAGTTCGTGATCCCGAAAATTGACCCTGATCCCGAACGAGTTCGAAGAAATATTGTTAACGTAACAGACAGCGGAAATATCCGTGACCGGTCGATATTACAGCGGGAATCTCGGCACATAGCAACAAGGAATCGGCAATCAACAAATCAAGAGATTTTTACCTTTTATAGAATTTTACCTAAAGTATGACTCCCCCACTATATAAAGAGGGTCTGATAATTCGTTTAACACATGGTAAGATGCATTGCAAAGCAATACACAATTTTTCTCTTTAAGTTCTTATTCAAATGTGTCTTGATATCGATCGAAGTTCATCCAGTTCGAGGGCGACTAACCTCCTAGCACTGTAACTGTTCAATTTGTATGGTTTGAACTTGCTTTATCATTGTTTATTTCAATTGCAGCTTAATTTATCATTGTAAACAATAAATTTGCGTCGAGAAAATAAAATCAAGACCGAAAAATATTGCAACGATCGTAGTATTTGATTCAAATATTATGAGTGTACGATCTTTATGAATCCACTGATTCTTCTTTTCAATAGTAAATAAATTCAAGGGCCTTCGAGCTTGATCTTGAATATGTAGTTTTTGCCACGAACGATGAACTTGTTCTTGAGCTTGAGCTTGATTGCTTGAACATGAACTTGATTTGTTCTTCGTCCTTCAGCTTGAACTTGATTTGTTCTTGATTTTTGAGCTTGAACTTAATTTGTTCTTCGTTCGTGAGCTTGAACTTGATTGCTTGAACTTGAAACTTGTAGAGGAATTTACAGCGTTTGATCCACGAGCTCTTTCTTGCTTCTTGTTTTTACTTCTGGTGTCTTCTCTGGGTTATGAAGACCCCTATTTATAGTTGTGAAAGGGAGGAGTTATGATAAGAACAAACTTTTTTCGACCAATCAGATTGAAGAGTGACAAGGTCGCATTTGATTGGCCAGAACACGTCACTTGCACATATGGCATGGTTTCATTGGCCTTTTAGTTTGACTTGGCATGCCTTGTCATTTTGACACATGGCACGATCCTATTGGCTCTTCCGTTTGACTTGGCGTGCCACGTCATTTGACACGTGGCACCAAACTGGGCCTCTAGGAAGATGGCATATTGAGCCTAATGAAGTGGGCTCATCATTTGTAGACCAACTAAATGGACTGGCCCAATGGATTAAGACTTGTTTATTTAATCCATATAAATTAGAATTATAATTAATTCGATTATATTAACCTAATAAATTTATTTGAACTAATATATCTTGAATTTAAAATATAGTCCCAATTATTTTACGAGTTTAATTCCTATAAATTTATATGCCTACAAATGCCCCTACTTCAGAACTCGTCGCATTTAACGACTAGGCTTGAAGTAATGTGAAGAAACATCCTTCCTTCTCATTCTTTTCACATAAAGCTTAATCTATCCTCCTAAAAAGTAATAATGATAACTCCAAAGCTTGAAACACTAAGGTTCCAAATTCAGTCACGATGAACACCGTATTTGTTTGCTAATGTTCCATTTTGACTTTGGAAAAAAGGGAGAATCATAATTGTCATATGTATAGTATACTTGCCATTCAAGATTAATTAAATAATTTCAAATCCAACTCATAGAATTGCATGATGTTTTGGCATTTTCCTGCACAAGTGCCAGATGAGTTCCTTATGCAAGTTCCATATAAAGTGAGATCAAAGCTATTTAGATCAGAATTTCCAAGGTAAGGCCAAGATCACATCATGTAAGTCTTGAGTTGCTTCTCAAATAGTTGTGCAATTTAGTGCATGTGGCTCCGTCAGAATCAAGCTTCTTTTCACTACTTAATTAGACTTCTACTTGGATTGTGGAACACATAGTATTATTATACGATCAAATTCTGTATCCCAATTCATGTGGGAAACTAATAGTCGGAGCCGCCTAAATATCAATCCCACATTGGCAATTCATGTTTCAATAGCCCCCTTTGAGACTATATAAACCCCTTCTCATATTTTTATTAAGCATCAATTGCAATTTGCAAACTTGCTCAAATTCATATCTGACAGGTAAAGTTTTCTTTTTCTTCTTTTTTTTTGTTTCCTTTTTGTCTCTTTTTTTTAGGTCAAACGATAAGGATTTGTTCATGTTTAACAAGATAATCCAATGCATGAAGAAGATAATCTTAGAGTGTGAGGGGATGGGTACCCATCCCCGCATGAATATCAGAGAGATTACTCTCATGGCGCAATGATCGGAGAGATTACTCTCAATGTGGCTCGACTATCAGAGAGATTACTCTCAAAATGACCCGACTATCGGAGAGATTACTCTCAAAATGACCCGATTATAGGAGAGATTACTCTCAATGTGGCTCGACTATCAGAGATATTACTCTATAAATGACCCGACTATCGGAGAGATTACTCTAAAAATGACTCGACTATCAGAGAGATTACTCTCAATGTGGCTCGACTATCGAAGAGATTACTCTCAAAATGACTTGACTATCGTAGAGATTACTCTAAAGGTGACCCGAATACCGGAGAGATTACTCTCAAAGTGGCCCGACTATCGAAGAGACTTACATGTTCACCTTAATATTTAAAAGTATAGTTCCTTTTAAGGACAAACCCACGAAGAGACCAACTTAAGGTGCAAAGGGACTTAAATGTCCACCTTAAGATTGGAAAATTATGGTCCCTTTTAAGGACAAACCCACGAAAAGACCAACTTAAGGTGCAAAGGGACTTATATGTGCACCTTAATATTGGAAAGTTATAAAGCTTCAACTCAAAGAAGACATTTACTTGACGACATCGACTTGAACACTTGGAAAACTTTGAGGATTTGGCGGACTTTGCAGACTTCAACTTGAAGAGTGGTTGACTTTTAAATTTCAACTTGAAAAATTAGCAGACTTGAAGACTTCAACTTGACGATTTGGAGGGCTTAAGCAATTCAACTTTTAAGACCGGAGAATATGAAGACTTCAACTTGAAGACCGACAGACTTGAAGACTTCAACTTGGAGACTTGGAGGGCTTAAATATTTCAACTTGAGGAATGGAGAATGTGAAGACTTCAACTTGAAGTCCAACGGACTTGTAGATCTCAAATTGTAGACTTCAACTTAAAGACCGACGGACTTTAAGACTTCAATTTGGAGATTTCGAGGTCTTAAATATTTCAACTTGAAGAGTAGTAAACTTGAAGACAGGAGGACTTAAAGATTTGGTGAACATGAAGACATAGTGAATCTCCGGGCTTCAATGCAAATACTTAGTAGCCTCCTAAAAGACTAAAATCATTCCACTGAAGATACCAATTTACCACAGAGGCTTGCCCCCTTTAAATTAGATGGGATCCAAAGTTTAACAGAAGAATGATATCTCAGCTCGATTTTCAAGTGCTGATTGAATGGATTATATTCCATTGTACTTCATTTGGACAATGATTGGGGGATTATGTATCTTTTGAACTTATGTGACTGAACTCAGAATGAAACTCTAAGCTGCCTACGTACCTCGGTGAAGAGGATCAAGTCATACCGTAGTTTAGAATGGGTGATTTTCTTCTTCTTCTTTTTTTATTTTTTTTGTCCTAATTTTTTCCTAGGTCGACTCTTTCGAGTTTTTCAACCTATGGGACTTTTTTTGTGTGGACCGTACACAGTTTAGACTCATGCGGGCCAAGAGTGTAGGAACATGCATTTTAGGCTGATGCGTCAAAGAGCATTGCAACTTCAAGGATAATACTTCTTCAAAAACTTGCCATTGATAGGGACGATTCTCATGCCATCTGCATCAACCAGCTTGTAAGCCCCACTTGAGTAAGCTTCTTGTATGACATATGGCCCATCCCATTTTGATGAACTTCCCTACATGTTTATGTAAGTAATAATGGGTCTTCGTATGGCAAGGACTTTATCTCCTACTTGAAAGGATCTCGGTCGAACTCTTTTATTGAAGGCACGAGACAATCGAGCTTGATAACATTCAAAACTCTGTTGAGCTTCCAACGTCTTCTCATCAAGAGCCTCCAACTCTGCTAATCGAAGTCGAGCATTTTCTTCATCAGTGATCCCTTCTTGATTAGCAGTCGTAATGAAGGTATTTGACGCTCGAGTGGCAAGACAATTGTGACTCAATAAACGAGCGAATAATGAGTCACTTGTGTTGGCGTGCGGTGAGTCATCCTATATGCCCATAGAGTTTCTTCCATACGGTCATTCCAATCCCGCTTGGATTTGGAGACGACTTTCTTTAAAAAGTTGCATAGAGTTTTGTTGAATGTATCAGCTAGACCATTGGCGGCAGCATTGTACATCGAAGAGTTACGTTTCTTGAAGCCAAAGAGATCAAAAATCTTGTTCATCAACCTATTATAGAATGGCTTTCCATTATCCATTATTATGTAACGAGGAATGCCAACGCGATAGATTATGTTTATTCGGATGAAACTTGCAACATTTTCCTTCTTTACCTCCTTAAGAGCAACAACTTCAGCCCATTTTGAGAAGTAGTCAGGTGCAGCTAAGATGTATAGGTGCCCACTAGAGGACTTTGGCATTGGTCCAACAACATCCAATCCCAAAGCATCAAACAGCCAGGATGCCACAGTAGGGTGTAACACATCAGGAGGTTGATGAATAAAATTCCTATGGAATTGACAAGCCTTGAATCTTTGAGCGTAGTCCAAGAAATATTTTACCATCGTTGGCCAATAATATCCCATCCGTTTTATAAGGAAGTGGAGCTTTGTTCCAGACTGATGTGACCCACATACCCCAGAATGTCCCTCTTGCACAGCATGGAGTGTTTCTTCTTCCCCTAAGCATCGCAAGAGTACTCCCTCGAATGGACTTATGTATAGAGTATCTTTTTAGTAAAAGAAGCGAGGTGCACGACGACGGATTTCAGGCCTTCTCCTCGGATTTTCTGGAAGTATCCCATAACTTAAGCAGTCGACAATGGGTTGTCGCCATTCTTCTTTCTCAGCTTCCGAAACAACGACAATATGCTTGAGTTCATTTCCTTCACCTTCAACCTTATTTGGCGACAGCAATACCCATTTTTGGAAGACAGTAACCTGCGTTTGATCAGGCAGGGTTAACGATGAAGCTAGGGCAGCTAAAGCATCAACCTTCTTGTTTTCTTTCTTGGCAGATGTTGAATAGTCACGTCACCGACCCATCCCATTAATCTTTTTGCATAATCATGATATGGGCGTAGTTCCGGTTTCTTGACATCGTAACTACCTAAAAGTTGGTTGATCACCAACTGAGAGTCAGCAAAGACTTGTAATTGCAAGCGCTTCATTTCGACAGCCATTCGAGCCCAAATATCAGTGCTTGATACTCAACAATGTTGTTAGAGCAGAGTTGCGTCAACGTAAAAGAGTAGGACAGAACTTCACCTTGAGAAGTAACAAATACTACACCAGAACCAGCACCTCCGCGATGTGCAGCACCGTCAAAGTACATCTTCCATGGAGGTTGAACTTCAATGACCATTGCATCCTCATCAGGAAGTTCGTTAGTTAGCTCCCAATCATCAGGTATAGGGTGATCTGCCAAGAAGTCTTCCAATGCTTGTCCTCTTACAACCTTTTGAGAGATGTACAAAATCTCGAATTGTTGAAATTGGAGATATCATCTCGCTAGTAGATCACTAAGAACAGGTTTTGACATCATGAACTTGATAAGATTTACTTTAGAAACAAGACAAACAACATGAGCTTGAAAATAGTGCTTCAAATTTTGAATTGAGAAGACTAACACCAAACACAACTTTTCAATTGGTGATAATTCAGCTCGTTTGGTGTCATCATCCTGCTCAAGTAGTAAAGAGAGTTTTCTTCCCCCTCACTATTTTATTGGGCCAACAACGCTCCAATAGACCTTTCTTGTGCCGAAATATATAGTATCAGTGGCTTTCCAAGTATAGGGGCTGCTAAAATCGAAGGCTTCATCAAGTAGTATTTAATGCTCTCGAAGGCATTGCTACACATTTGGTCCCATTTGAAAGGGACATCTTTCTTCATAAGGGGACTGAATGGTTGGCACCTCCCAACTAGTTTGAGATGAATCTCCTAAGGTACCATAACTTCCCTTGCATACTTTTCAATTCGTGAATATCCCGAGGCTCAAGCATTTTCAAGATAAGAAGTCTGTCAATGCTTGTCCTTTTACAGCTTTTGAGGGATGTACAAAATTTCTAATTGTTGAAATTGGAGATACCATCTCGCTAGTCGATCACTAAGAACAGGTTTTGACATCACGAACTTGATGGAATTTGCTTTAGAAACAAGATGAACAACATGAGCTTGAAATTAGTGCTTCAACTTTTGAATCGAGAAGACTAGAGCCAAACACAACTTTCAATAGGAAAATAATTCAGCTTGTTTGGTGTCATCATCCTGCTCAAGTAGTAAAGAGAGTTCTTTCCCCTCACTATTTTCTTGGGCCAACAGCGCTCCAACAAACCTTTCTTGTGCCGAAATATATAGTATCAACAGTTTTCCAAGTATAAGGTCTACTAAAACCGGAAGCTTTATCAAGTAGGATTTAACGCTTTCAAAGGCATTGCTATATGCTTGGTCCCATTTGAAAGGGACACCTTTCTTCATGAGGCGACTGAATGGTTGGCACCTCCCATCTAGGTTTGAGATGAATCTCCTAAAGTATTCTAACTTTCCTTGCAGACTTTTCAATTCGTTAATATCCCGAGCTCATGCATTTTCAAGATTGCATCTACTTTGGCTTGATCAATTTCAATCCCTCGATGTCGGACAATGAAACCAAGGAACTTTCCAAAGGCGTATTTCAATGGATTCATCCTAAGTTGGTACCTCCGAAGTAACTCAAACACCATTCTCAAGTATTTCAAGTGGTCGCCCCTCTTTCTTGATTTTACCACCAAGTCGTCCACATAGCATTCGACATTTTTGTGGAGAAGATCATCAAAAATATTCTGTATACCTCTTTGATAAGTAGCACCAGTGTTCTTCAAGCCAACAGGTATTACTCGGTAGCAATAAATACCCTTGGGGGTGCGAAATACAGTAAGCTCTTCATCTTTTGGTGCCATGCGAATTTGGTTATAACCTGACGAACCATCCATAAACGACATTGCCTCATACCAGTAGTAGCATCGATCATCAACTCTGGAATAGGAAGTGGGAATTCATCTTTGGGACACACGTTGTTGAGATCCCTGAAGTCGACGCACGCTCGAATCTGGCCATTCTTCTTCCTTACGGGGAAAATACTTGAAACCCATGTTGCGTATTTAACTTCCCAAATAAATCCAGCTTCAATGAGTTTGTTAACTTCGGTTTCAATCAGGGGAACCAAGTCCGGCCTAAAACACCTTTGAGCTTTCTTAACAGGATGAGCGCCATTCTTGACCGCAAGGTGATGGACTTCTACTTTAGGCTCCAAGCAAGGGATTTCTTTCTAACTCCAAGAAAAGACATCCCTAAACTCCTTGATTAACTCAATATAAGTGCTTTCTTCATCCACTTCGAGTAAAGCACTTAGGTAGGTGGGTCTTGGTTCTTCATCAGTGCCAAGGATAACTTCTTTTAAGGCATAAATCGTTGCCTTCACCCCTTCTTCAAGTTCCGGGGGAGCATCATTCGCACCTTCATCTTCTTGAGGGTCCCCATAGTTGAAGGATAAGTGATAACACGGTGAAACATCATCCAATTTCTCGTCATCCTCCATTATAGATAAAACACCATGCTCGTCTTGTGCAGTAACATGATACGAAGAACCCACACTTTCTTCGTCTTCATCATGTTCTTTAGTGTAGACCATAGTGTATGGCTTCACCTTTAGTACCTCATCACACGAAACCATGGCTTTTGTTTGTCTCTTCATTCTAGAAGGAACCAAACTTTGGAAATCGTTAGAGATATTCTGAATTTTGGGCGAAGCGGGTGTTCTTGTATTTCGATAATTTCTCTGGAACTTATTCCCCTTCTTTAATGGACCCAATCTCTCAAATACAGAAGTTGTCACAGTTGATTTTCCAAGTCGATCAAAGACAAAAAGCCTGTTAGAAGCGGCAGATTCGTCTTCTATAGCGATATAATTACTGCTCGCTCTTCTTATAGAGATGCGCACTGGTGACGGTTGCTTGTATCCCAAACCTTCACGTGGCTCATCACAGATTCTAATGGGAGATTCCCTAAATTTGATGGCTCATTGAGATTGTATCCAGCTTTTGCAAATAGCCTGTGAGTGTTAGGATCAAAACTTTCATATGTTCGCTTTGTAGAGAGTGCCACATTCTACAAACGATTTTGGGATACAAACCCTGCAAGCGGCTTCGAGGACAACTTTACTGCCTCAATTGGTTTTACCGGAAGAGTTAACTCCCTTAGCATATTAGTTTGGAGATTAGATGATTCGCCTTCATCTTTCTTCCTTTTAGGGACATATTGGAGCGCATGATTTACTTTCTTTCCATAAGACGCAATATCCCCTCTATGAGATTTATTCGTGTTGGGTTGTACCTCCTCAGTAACAACTTTGCTTTACCAATAGTTACCTCAGATCTTTTAGTTGTGGGCTCGTCATTCTTTCTTTTCATGCCATCATCAACTTTTAGCTCCTTCACAATGCGGTTCTTCAAGTAAAACTTTGCATCGACAAAGTGTGACTCTCCCTCAGTGAATGGCTCATCATCAGCAACTATCTTCTTCTCGACTTCACCCTCGTAGTATTTTGAACATTGATGGTAGATATATGGAACTACTTTATTCTCATGTATCCAAGGCCTTCCAAGCAAGACGTTGTATGAAGTCTTTGCATCGATCACATGCAGCCATGAACTTGATTGCATATCTTCAATGGTGATTCCCAGCCTGATCGTTCCTTTGGATCTTTGCGCCCTTGAATCCTTAGATCATCACACGACTTTCTGAAAATTCATTCATAGGAATACGAAGTTCTTTCACGGTGCAGATTGGTAATATGTTCACTGAGGATCCTTCATTAACCAAAATTCGATTTACCCTTTCATCATACATATAGCCAACCAGGTACAATGGGCGATTATGAAGAGTGTCACCTAGCAGAAGATCGTCATTTGTGAACGTGATTTTTTCCTCGCACGCGTTAACTTCTTGAGGAATAGACTCAATGAGATTTTTTGAAGATGGTGCTAACGGTAGGTCATCACTCTTTTCTTCCCCTTGGTTAGCATTGCAACAAGAGGCCTCCGTACCATCACGGAAAATCTTCATGTGGAACCAACATGGCAAGAAATCCTTCAAGGTCACTGGAGTCGTGGATTTTGAGGATGGCGCACCTCCACTTTTGCTTTCTTCAAATGCTTAACTGGACTCATATCCTTGGTCTTTTCACCATTATTTTCAGTTTTGGTTGTTCTATTGATTCTTTTCGTGGGATCCTTTTGTGGCACCTTCGACGAGTCACCAACGTCCAACCTTCCTCGTCATCAAGCTGATCAACTTCAACCTTGTTGTTCTCCGATAATTCTTCATCTTTACTTTATTTGAGACTACATAATTCATTTTGACTGAATGAGCCAAAGGTGATAGAGACTTGGATTGTGCTTGCTTTCTCATCTTCAAGCACGGTCTTCTTTTCACGAGCCAAGTCCATAACTTTGTCCTTGAAGACAAAGCACTTCTCCAGAGGGTGGCTCACAAGTCGATGGTATTTGTAGTAATTTGGGTCATTTATTTTCCCAGTTTCATTTGGCCTCTTCATCTCCGGAAGCTCAATGAGATTTAACTCGAGGAGATCTTCGAAAATGGCTGGCACATCAGAGTCCAGAAATGGGTACTCTTTATCTTGCATTTCTTTTAGAGTCAACTTTTCACTTGGCTTATCTTGAAAAGAAGTGGATTTCATACTCTGCTTCTTGCTAACCTTTGTCGTGAACTTCACAAGTGATGTGTTGACATTCATAGCTTCTTTGCTTTCAGACTTGGGTACGAACTTTCCCCACTTCCTAACTTCTTGCTTGTCGTTCCCTTTGCGAGGTTCATAGATGTGCAACCTTTCATTCCCAGCAGAGGCCATGCTCAATTCTATGTCACGGGCACAAGTTTCAAGTTCTTCAAATATGTTAGGCTTTATACATTGCAAGATGTAGTGGAATCCCCAACGTATGCCTTGGATGCACATTTTTATGCCAGAAGCTTCACTAAGCATGTCTTTACAGTTGAGGCTTGCATTCCTCCAACGATTGATAAAGTCGATAACTGGTTCACCCTTCCGTTAATGAGTATTTGTAAGTTCCACCATGATCACAGTGCACCTTGTGCTATAAAAGCGATTGAGGAACTCTTGCTCTAGTTGATCCCAGCTATCAATAGATCCCGCCTCGAGGTATGTATACCAATTAAAAAAAAATTCTTTTAGCGAGCGGACAAACTATTTGATGAGGTAATCTCCATAAGCCCCAGCGTTGTTGCATGTCTCAAAGAAGTGCGCCACATGTTGCTTTGGATTGCCTTTTCCATCAAACTGTTGAAACTTTGGAGGTTGATAGCCAACATGTATCTTCAACATATCGATCCTTGCAGTGTACGACTTTGCGTATGTAAGGGAGGACTTGGCAGAAACTTCATACTTGCTCTTAATGGTTCCTTCAATGAACTTCTTCAGTTGATCGATTGGAATCATCCCTTCAGATGAGACAGGGATAGCCTTAGCAGATTCTACTTGTATTGGGGGAGAATCATTCTCTGGAACTTCTGGGAGCTTGTCAGGTGTGCGGGTGGATTCTTCTTCCATCAAGATTCCCACCCTATCTGTTAGCTTTTTGATTCTAGCGTCTTGATTTTGCGTGCACTTGGTCAGGCCATCGATTGCTTCCGTCAACTTTTCCAACTACTTCTCCACAGATGAATTGTTTGTCACCATGGCATGCATGATTGTCGTGGACGATGGAGAGTAACGTGGATTGTCAAATAGATTGATCCTTGATTGGCTCCTGCTATGTGGTGTAAGTGGGGAGAATCCATCACTTGAAGAATCATCATCTTCCTTCACAGCATAGTGCTTGGATCTGGAGAGGCCAAGCAGAGCAAGAGTTTTCTTGATCTTTTCAGCAACATCACTTCCTTCTTCGGATGCGTTTGTGGAAGATCTTGCTCCTTTTGAGGATGAAGATCTGAAAACAGGGGTTGATGCGGACGACATATGGGGTGCTTGTTGTCCTAACGAGCTTGCTTTGTTCCTCGTAACTGGTCCAAAGCTTCCAAAGGTAACATCGAGGATACTTTCCATAGCAGCATAGAACCTAGAATTAGTAGCCTTGGTGGAAGTTGAAATGGAGTTGATTTTCTTTGAAGCCATTTCAATGTTCTTGAACTTTGGTGATTGAAAAGTTGAGATGAGAGGTAGAGATTGTCCCACTGGGCGTGCCAAAATTTGTAGACAACAAATTTGCGTCGAGAAAATAAAACCAAGACCGAAAAATATTACAACAATCGTAGATTTGATTTCAAATATTATGAGTGTACAATCTCTATGAATCCACTGATTCTTCTTTTCAATAATAAATAAATTCAAGGGCCTTCGAGCTTGATCTTAAATATGTAGTTGTTGCCACGAACGATGATCTTGTTCTTGAGCTTGAGCTTGATTGCTTGAACATGAACTTGAGCTTGATTGCTTGAACATGAACTTGATTTGTTCTTGGTTCTTGAGCTTGAATTTGATTTGTTCTTGGTTCTTGAGCTTGAACTTGAAACTTGTGGAGGAATTTGCAGCGTTTGATCCACGAGCTCTTTCTTGCTTCTTGTTATGACTTCTGGTGTCTTCTCTGGGTTATGAAGATCCCTATTTATAGTTGTGGAAGGGTGGAGTTACGATAAGAACAAACTCTTTCCGACCAATCAGATTGAAGAGTGACAAGGTCGTATTTGATTGGCTAGAACATGTCACTTGCACATATGACGCGGTTTCATTGGCCTTTTAATTTGTCTTGGCATGCCTTGTCATTTTGACACATAACACGATCCTATTGGCTCTTCTTTTTGACTTGGTGTGCCACGTCATTTGACACGTGACACCAAATCGGGCCTCTAGGAAGATGGTATATTGGGCCTAATGAAGTGGGCTCATCATTTGTAGCCCAACTAAATTGACTAACCCAATGGATTAAGACTTATTTAGTTAATTCATATATATTGGACTTATAATTAATCCGATTATATTAGCCTAATAAATTTATTTGATCTAATATACCTTGAACTTATAATATAGTCTCAATTATATTACAAATTTAATTCCTATAAAATTTATATGCTTACAATCATTTTATATCAAATTAATTTATGTATCTTTAAAACCACTTACAAATTTAATTGTTATCCAATTTTTAACGAAAACATAGTATCACAAGCATATAGAGCAGAAAGCTTACCGTTTCAATGTTGCGAGCTTAATGCAGTGTTTTTTAAGGAAAATATATTGCTTCTTATTTTATTTAGTTCGACTCTATTTATTCGTCTGTTCTTGGAATACATAGTCGTATAAAAAGTTATAAGAAAGTTTCTCTAATTAATAGTGAATTTAGGAGACATGTTCTTATGCGACTGTTAATAATTTATTGGCTATCTTAGTATTGTAGTCCCCAAATATTTTCCTACCTATTATTTGTATATACCAAAATAGATGAATGGTCTAATAACACTATAGTGAAGTATTTTCTTCAGTTCATTTTAATTGATTTTTTGATTATTTTTATAAATATTAGTGAATCCATCTTTTAGTATTAATTAACATTAAAATTGAACATATTAACTTTAGTTTGTTCATTAGAAATATAATAAATACTTTTAAGCTCTTTATTCCAAGAGCAATTTTAAAAAAAAAAGAATTTAATATAAAAAATCAAATATTATGAATTATAAAAAATCAATTAAAATAAAGCGGAGGGAGTATACATTACGGGTGGAGCGAAGCGAAATGGAAGTTGTGTCTCTCTTAGGCTAGAATTTACTCGTTGATTGATTCTTCAAAAAGACCCTTAATTCGATCTAGTCTAGACTTATAAATGGTTACTTATTACGCTTGTACTACACGACTCGCTCTCACATTTTCAAAGAAAAGTCTAGTACTGAATTAAAATCAGACTGTTAAAGACTTCACATTTTATTATTGGTGAATAATGTATCATAAGTTGCAGAATGGTAAATATGAAGAAAGGGTTAGGATAGACTATAGAATGATGCAAAGGAGTCCTCTTTGTGAGGAAGTGATTAGGCCATCACTAAAAACAATCTTCTTTTTTTAGTGTCCTGTAGGGGAGGAGAGCAGACGACAGCGACGTGCCACGTCAATCCACCGGTTCTCTGACTTCTGCCCAATTACAAGCTACCAACGTTTTAATGCGCACATAAGCTACGTGTCGTTAAAACGAGAGGAAAAGAGCAAAGGCATCTATAAGCCACGTGGCCTAATGGGGTTTGTTTTTTGCTGGCTATACGAAAAGGACACTACTCTAATGCTTATCCACTTCCGCGTGGCGTTCCTTTGATTTTTTGCAAGGAAAAAACAGTTTTTGTTATGAAATATTATATTAGGCAGGGGATGTTTATAATTTTTAAAGAAGTTATTTTCGTTTTTTTTCTCCATTAATTTTTCACTATTTTTTATAACTATTGTTGTAATTCTCATATTCCTATAATTCCTTTCATGATCTTTTTTTTATAATCTCAATAGTTAATATCATATTCATGACACTTCTTTGCAGAAGCGGATTCAGAATTTAAAATTTATGGGTTCAACTTTTAAATTTTTTAGCATCAAAACCATTAGATTTTTAAGTTATTGGTTTATCTCTACTATTTTTGTAATTTTAATAAATTTTTACGTATATATTTTTACTTCGTATCGAAAGTTATGGGTTCAATTGAACCCGCCGAGTATATGCTATATCCGCTCCTGCCCCTTTGTATTACCTAAATATCATCCTATAAATAGAAGGTTTGGGCATTATACACACTTGAATACATGGAAGAAATAAGAATTTCTGCTCTCTTTCCCTTTAAATTCTTGTTTATTTTCTTGTTTTATATTATTACTTTGAGCTTAACACGTTATCAGCACGAAGACTCTCATCTCTAACTTACCAATTTTTAGTATACTTTGCAGAAGTAACAGAACTTTAGTCGCAATTGTGAACATTTTTTATATCCAAGTAAGGAAAAGGTAAGTATACTTTATTTTGCTAATTGATGCCTCTTGTCGTTGTCATTGCATGAATAGCCAATCTATTCAGAACCTCTCTGTAAGTTATTGGTCATCTCTCTTGTTGGCAAGTAAATTAACTTTTGGATTTTATTCATAAGTTCTTGCCAAGACACCTTAGAAATTGATATCGCATGTTTTTCTATTTTAGTTTGAAATATATACATCTATTTTAATAGTATGTATTGTGATTAAATTTTTTAGAATTTTGTAGTGTGACATCATCATATTTGGAAGCTATACTTTAGCATTCTAAACACAAAGTTTACTAGAAATAATTTCCGAAAATACATGAAAATTTTTCTCTTTAGTTATAATTTCAAGCTTAAAGATATGTTGTAAGTATCTTTAAATTAAGCCTCCTAATAATAGGGATTTAAATTTGGTTATTAATAACTAAGAAGGAGAGATCTGACAAAATAAAAATGAAAGTATTGGTTAGGATTGAGTTCTGCTCATTTATACTCAAATCAATCTTAGAAATAAGAGTTTATATAACATTTTTAGTTCTGCTTGTTACATACATTTGGCTATGATCAAAGTTTATTCTTTATAAGTAAGCAACCAAGAAGCTTTCTTTCATTAGTGAAATTCTTATGTTATATAGCTATTGCATATTCTTATTAACATTAATCAAGTGCATGTAGATTACTATATACTTACATTATTGTAAATAAAATCAAAAGTATTAGGGTACGAGATCGAGTAGAGATCTACATATACATCATTATGGACTTATCAAAGTAGTAATATTTTTTAAAGGCCCAAGGGTGAGTCATAGTGTATTTTGGTCTAGTATGACATTGATATTATATAACTCTCAAAAGGAACTTTTTGAGTTTCAAATATATTCGCCAAAGTGGTTGGCATATTGAGACTATAAATAAAAGTAAGATTGAATATCTTCATATTACTATAATCATACCGGGTAAATATAAACGTTTCCCGATTTTTTTTCTATTTGTACTACACAAGTATAAGCATGATTATGGAATCACACGCCACAAGTAAACTAGAGGTTTACTGAAATAAATATTAGTTAGCATGACCGGTTGGCCATCCCGGTGCAGTTATGATGCGAAAATTAATTGAGAATTCACATTGGCATATATTGAAGAAATAAAAGATTCTTTAAAAATTATCGTGTGCTGCTTATTCTCTTGATATACCAGCTAAGGCTGAGATTAAATCCCCTGATTTCTAGAACGAATAAAAGGTGATATATTTATGGGCACAGTCACCTACCATGTGGACTATTTACTATTATATAATTTTTATAGATGCATTTATTGTATGGTCACATGTGCGTTTGTTGTCAACTTGCGGTGTGAATTTTGCAAGGTTGATTGCTCAATTTATTAGAGCACAGCTCCAGAATATAAACTATGATAATTTATCTTGATAATGCTAGTTTATATCCAACTTGGTTTAACAGAAATTGTATGCCTTCATTTATAGCTAAACCATTGGTTATGAGATGTATTATTTAATATACAACAGTACTTGTACGCATCTAGCCAAGTTATGCTGAATTCTCCCTATCACATTTGGTTCAGGGCCAGGAACCAAATAATTTTTATCTAGAAATATGGATGGGCTATATGATTTAATTATCCCACCACAATGCACAAAGATGGATTCACAAAGAAGGTTGAGTTATGTGTTGGTGATCCCAGCATTAAGGGGAGAAAATAGGCAGCTAAAAAAGTGATATGTGGAATAAATTATTATGAGTACATCTAGGTCCTCGTACAAGAAAATGTGAACTTGAAGCTCAAGTGATATTTCATTTGCAAAATATTGCCAGGTGCATTTGCTGACCCAAAGCTAAATATTATATTTCAGCTGTTAATGCTACAAATAGAGTAAATCCATGATGGACAGAGTTTATGACACGCACGAAACGTGATAAACTAATCAGTTCCAAAGATAAAACTCTTTGAAGAAGGAGATGAGCAAATGTTCAAGATGGTCATAATAAAGAGGCAAGTGCTTTATAAGAGCATCATGATATAACACTTTATAAGACCTCATGGGAGAGACTCAGGTACCTGAAAATAATGAGATAAAAAGATCGCAATAAGTTATGTCTTTAGTGGGTAACGGCAGAACCAATATAAAATGATTGTCGACGATATAGTTGATATAATGTAGCGCTCAATATTATTATCTTGAGCTCAAATCTGTCATGGAATTTGGCCAGATAAATGATTGGCCAAATGAAAAATTACGCAATGAAAATTGGTTTCACCTAAAATGTGAAGTTGGACGGATAGTCCCAACACCTGAAAGTAAAATGTAAATCAAGTCAACAGACATAAAGATGACTTGTGGCACAAGAAAATTTGTAAATATCATGTCATTTATTGTAAGGAGACATGTTCTGCTGTGGTGGATGAAGTCATTTCAGATTTTGATCTAACAATATATTTGATATGCGTAATGATGAAAATTCTTGAAGGATTATAATTATTCTGAAGCCTATTAAGGTTGTCAAGAAATTTATTAAATAAAGTTTAAGCAAATCCTTATGTGGATTAGAGCAATCATAACGTACTTGATTTATTTTTGTGTCTAGTGCAATTAGTGCACTAATATATCTTCCTAGAACTATGAGTATAACAATACGCTAGCAAGTATAGTTTTATTTCTACGTGGAAATATTGAAATACGATTACTGTTATATTGCGAAAGGAATCCTTGATATAGATTTGCTTATTCTAACAAATATTGCCAAAGCTTTGTTGGTTATGCAATTGCAGGGCATTACATGAAGTTCGTTCTTCATACCAAGGTACTAACATCTTATAAATTAAGTGACTCAACAAGAATGAGACATGTGATTTTTTTAAGAGAACAATAATATTGAAGCGATGCTGCTTGCATAACTCAACTGAAAGGAAGATATATAGAATGAGACAGAATAAAGCACATTTCGCCAAAGTTTTGCTGAGACGATCTTCAATAGAAGAAATTCGTTCAAGTGATAATTTGACGAAATAATTCACTAAGGCATTGCCGATCTCAACATTAGAGAGGTTGTTATACAAGCTTGGAATTCGTCGTCTCCGAGAAATAAATTGATGTTTTCATCAGGGGAAGGCACATCCGCGCTGTACTCTTTTTCCCTTAGCTAAGGTTTTATCCCACTGTATTTTCCTGGTAAGGTTTTTAATGAGGCAGTAAGTAATGCGTATTATAAGATATGTGTACTCTTTTTCGTTCACTAAAATTTTTTCCCACAAAATTTTTTTTAGGAAGATTTTAGCGAGGCACATTATCTATAGACATCCAAGGGAAAATGTTTTTGCTGGCTATAAGAAAAGGACACTACTCTAATGCTTATCCACTTCTGCATGGCGTTCCTTTGAATTTTTGCAAGGAAGAAACAAATTTTGTTATGAAATATTATATTATGTAGTGGATGTTTATAACTCCTAAAGAAGTTATTTTTACTACTCTTATTTATTATTCTCCCTTTCCTTCTTACAATGGTTATTGTAACTCTCACACCTCCATAACCTCCTCCATGATCTTTCCCCATAATCTTAATAGTTAATATCATGTTCATGATATTCCTTTTTATTACCTAAATATCATCCTATAAATAGAGTGTTTGAGCATCACATTGTACACACTTAAATACATGGAAGAAATAAGAATCTCTGCTCTCATTCTCTTTATATTCTTATCTATTTTTTTATTTTATATTATTATTTTGAGCTAAGTTTCTTAACAAATTTCAATTTTTTGAATGTTCATTTCATTTATCTTTTTTAAGAGTTGCAAGCTCAGATTCTTAAATTGTTAAAACACTTGACTTTAATTTGTTTTGCAAAAACGTATCACATAGACACTTTTTCAAAACTCAAAACTGAGTCTATAAAAGTTATTTTTACAAACAAAAGCCACTGTTTGAAATAATACTTTTTTTGGTCATGAAATGCTGCTTCTCATTTTTTCTTTTCTTTGAAGAACTTTGATATATTACCTTCCCCACTGTTGTTTTTTAAGGCTAAGATTAACATGTAAATTATCTTTTCTTCACTTCATATATCTAACATAAATTATTGTTATAAGATAAATTACACTTTTAATTATGCAAGTTGACATTTTGGAATTTGGATGAATTCCGTAGAACACATAAAAGAACATATAATTTCAGTATTCCTCAAACAGTGAATAGTATATAGCTATTCGTAACCAATATAGAAGTCTCAGAAATTCAATCTACTTCGGTTTCCGAATCCAAGTCCTATAAATGTCCCAACCAACAATTATTTGGACAAACTCAGACCAAAAAAGATAAGATAAGCCAGAAGAAAAAGAATATGACAAGATAATTAAGCCAATTAAATTAATTTCATTAATGTCACCACACTTTGCATTCCTCTATTGATTTTAACACCTCTTGGTCTAACCTTTACCTATTGGTGAAGAAAGCTAACTTAGGTGGCAAGGTTGTAAATGTTGGGTTTTTTTTAAATTAAGGTGTGAATGGATATGGAGTAAAATAAAAGTTTTGGAAGGGCAGAATGTTTTAGATGGTACTTGTACTTGTGCCACTTTGTCATGTCGGTCCTTCTACTTTATTTGTTTTCATCCAAACACTTTAACTTGATCAAGGCATATTATTTAAACTCCTTTAATCGTTGACCAAGCAAGTGATAAAATAATAGTTGAGCTGGACAAAGTGAGTATAATTCACGTGGATAATGAGCGTGAATATGAATATTTTGAACCAGAACTAATTAAAATAAGAAGAAAAAATTATTAAAATAAGAATAAAAAATAAATAAATAAAAAAAAAAAGAGAAAAGCAAACGGGTGGATCCAAATAAGTAATCTGTTCTTCCCCGTACCCACCTCATTTCATCTCTTTTTCCTGTAAGCCCCTCCCCTCCCCCCCCCAAAAAAACACCCGCTCTCTCTTTTTTCTCCTCTCTTTGCTCTCTATTGCTCATTCCGGATCCATTGAAGTCAACTATGGCAGAATCGCAAATAATCTCCCTTCACCAGCCCAAGTCTTTCAACTCCTCAGAATCCAAGGCGTTAACAGAATCAAGCTTTATGATACTAATTCCAATGTTCTCACAGCTCTTTCTGGCTTGAATATTTCATTTATTGTTGCTCTCCCCAACGAGCAACTCTCTGACGCTGTCGAAAAATAATTTTTCACTGATTTATGAGTTCAATCCAATATTCTAACTTATTACCCAAAAACCCTCATATAATCCATTGCTATAGGAAACGAAGTTTTCACAGACCCGAAAAATACAACTAAATTTCTTGTACCTGCCATGAAAAACGTGTACGCATCTCTCATTAAATACGGCGTCGCTGAATCAATTTTCATCCCCTGTAAATCTCGGCCTTCATTAGGGACCAAACCACCATTAACAAAATCGAAATCTTCGATGCAACCCCAATTTTCATCCACGCATTCGCTAACACCGACATTTGGCTCACAATCACGGTTCCAAACGATAATATTTTATCAGTTTCTAAATCCGCTGGTGCAACAACATGGGTAAATGAAAATCCCGGCTACGATGACGGAGAAAAGAGGGGAGACAGAAGNCAACGATGACGGAGAAGAGAGGGGAGATAGACGTGGTTCATACTTTCTAAGGGGAAAATTTCGGTTTTGGGGGGGGGGGGGGGTTAATAATATGACCTGGAGCCTACGTGGTTTAATTTTCTTGACGTGGCGTCCTACGTGTAGGAGATTGTATTACACACACTGGTGGCCTCCTGTCATAAGCGTTTATTATACACGGATTGAAGGAGTGTAAGTGTTCAATTGACAAATTGTTAAGTTTCGGGACCGACATGACAAAGTGGAACAAGTATAGGTGCCATTTAAGCCACCATGCTTTTTGAAAGTTCCGCTTTTATTAATGAATCGTGTCTCTCATCAAAAGAAGGGGAGAAAACCTTTGTGCTTGTATTGCGAGTACTTCTTCTAGTACTTTAAGAGTTGAGAAGAAGATAAGCCTCGTGCCGTCATCTATCGATTTCTGATTTTGAATTTGGTCAAATAATTTGACGGATATATTTTTTGGGTCAAAATTATTTATCTTTTTTCATTATTTAAATTTTCCTTTTTCGTTAATTTTTGCGCATAACAGAGTTTCTGAAAAGGCATCTTCACACTCTTTCAACTCCAAATTGTTGACTATAAATTCAAAGGCTTGACCTCATTTTCCTCACCGAAATATGATAAATCTCACCTCTCTTCTTTACATTTATGTATAGTTTTCAAACATAAAACGTAAGTGTTCAGTGTTTGATTTGCTCTGCCATTTGAGTTCTTGACCTCGAGTGCAAAGGCGGAAAAGAGCTTGACTGCAAGACCTACCATCAAGTAGGGACGAAAGTCGGTCTTAGTGATCCGACAGTGCCAAGTGAAAGGGTCATCGCTCAATGATAAAATTTATTCTGTAGATAACAGGCTGATCTTACCTAAGAGCTCACATCAACGGAAAAGTTTGACACCTCGATATCGGCTCTTCGCCACCCCAGAGTACTCCCCCGAATAGGAGACAACCTTATTTTCGAAAAGGCATCTTCACACCCCTTCAACTTCATCTTATTGGTAATAAATTCAGAGGTTCCGTATTTTTCATCACCAAAATCACAAAACACACCCCTCTTTTCGGTGCATTTTTGCATAGTTGTCAAAAGCAAAACGTAAGTGTTTAATGTGTGATTTGCTCCACCACTTGAGTTTGTTGAATTTTTGTAATTTGCATTGGCGCTATTACAGAATAGTTTTTTTCATTCAATTCTAGGAGAAATTAATTCAATTACCTTGGGCAAAAATAAGTAGATTAAATTCCTTAAGGTACAAAAGAAACTTATAGGTATGGGTGTTAAGGGGTCGGCCAGGCCGATTCGGGCTACAGGGAAAGGGGACCGACCAGTCTCGGTACCCGTCCAGTTACCGATTATAATTTACCGGGTTTATCGATTCCAGGCTTAGCCGGTGCTAAATGGAATCGGAACGGTTCCGGGCCAATCTTAGTTAAACTAAATAAGTATTGTATAATATAAAATTAAACTTTTAAAGTGTTAAATTTGAAATTTGAATAAAAATTGAAATTAAGTGGCTACATAAAATTATTTAATAAGACTAATATGTAAGGATAAAACTTCAAAGGCTTTTATTTCATATTTTATTGCATAATAAAACTTTAAATTAACTTGTCTAATAAACTAACACATTAAGCTTAATAAGTCTAGTAAATTCAAAATAACATAAATTGTCTCAAATCAAGAGTAATACGAATTCATGAAGGATGCTCAAGACAACCCTTGATATGCCTCCTTAAATTAGCTGTGCCCTCCTACTTTCGACGAACATTAAATAGTCGACCATAGTTCATGCACTCTACTTTGCGAACTTCTGCATTTTTTTCTACCACCTATAAGTGTTTTCAAACATGTGAGCACACTCTAGAAGCACTGAGTATGATTTAACTTGAATTGAGAATTTAGGTTTGAAAATTGAGAGATGAATGAAGAAAAGAAGAAGAT